>CM076982.1:6786390-6973890 GCA_039105355.1 Benthosema pterotum
ATGGTAATTTGTGGAAGTTTATTTCTTTTTTAGGTCAGTTGTGTGAAGTTTGATGGTTACTTATAGGATGTTCCACATTGCGACGGAGGACTGTTGGACTCACGTAAAGTGGATTCAGTCTGGTCCTCGAAACGCAAAAGAGACTCCACATTATTAGCCTGGAAACCTGCCCGAAGTGCAAGGTACAGAAAAAAAAACCTGGGCAGATTGAGTTGAGATTGAGGCGCTCCTCAGTTTGTTTTTTTTCCCTCAGCCCAAAATTTGGATGCAGCATCATAAACCCTATTATTCAAATCGAGACTTTTTTTCTGTGTCTTTGGAATCTATTTGGAACTGCCCACCAGAAATGAAAAGTAAAGGTGTGTGTGTGTGTGTGTGTGTGTGTGTGTGTGTGTGTGTGTGTGTGTGTGTGTGTGTGCGCGTGCGTGCGTGCGTGCGTGCGTGCGTGCGTGCGCACGTGCATTTTCCAGGATGAATATTCTATATTTCCACAGAGTTACACCATAGACGTGGACGGATACATATTGCTCTATTCTGTCACATCATACAAAAGGTTTGTTCATTCAATTACGCTTGTACTTCACTTCTGAGTACAGACACGCACACGCACGCACACACACACTAGGGCATTAACCAACTAGTCGACTAGTCGAAGTAAAACCTCTAGTCGACCCCGTTGTTACTAGTTGACTAGTCGATAAGGAATTAATAAAAATGGAGATATTATTTTTATTATTGATATTGTTTATTACTCTTACAACATAAATCCTAACTGGATTATAGTCACCAAAGTAGTTTTCCTTTTACAATAACAAACATTATAATAACATGAGCGAGACGCTCGCCCCTGCTCCAGAAAGGTGCTTTGCTTGAGTGGCGTCTGACTGTGTCTTAAAAAGAGTGAGTGCCGGGAGCTCAGGAGGTCAGGGGCAAGGCTTCTGCAATGTGGCAACTCTTCTACTAGATGCCCTCGCCCGCCCCACCTTTTTTCTTTTTTAATTGAATTATTTTTAATACCTGGTACATTAACAACTAGTCGACTAGTCGACTAGGCAACTATTCGACAGGCAAAAACCATGAAAGTGAATGCCCTAACACACACACACACACACACACACACACACACACACACACACACACACACACACACACACACACACACACACACACACACACACACACACACACACACACACACACACACACACATTTGTTGTTTTACCTTTGCCAGTGTGAACGTACCATGAAATGTACCTGGAGATAGCTGCAACAGCAGGTCATCAGCAGGGGCGGATGTAACATGTCCCATTTGAGGGGGGGGGCATGTTGGAGGGGCAAGAGAAAATGGTATGGGGGCGGCTTCATCGCCCGTGTCGCTTCGCGCCACGGGCGATGAAGCCGCCCCCATACCATTTTCGGTTACAGGACTTTTATTAGTCAAGTAAAGCATCAATAATAACATCAGTTGTTGTTGACGTTGCAACAGACACGCAGCATGCATAAAGCTAAAGGTCTGACTCAGAGAGTTTTCTGTTTTCAATGATGAAATGCTGTTGGTTTAGTGGTGACACAGCTGTAGTTAGTTAGTAGCAGTAGTAGTGTTTCAAATCATTTTAAATATAGGCACTTTAATTTGAAATATCTTGGGTTGTTTTGCATGGCATCGTGTTTGGTGGGCAGACTCGGTATTCAGGCCCCCCCATGCCCATGCCTAGATCCGCCCCTGGTCATCAGGTTCATATAGAAAGGTAATGCAACGTAAGCCCAGTAGACAGGGTGCAGCCCTGGTTGCCAGGCAGCCAGGCTTCCTGCGTGACTTCCTTGTGTTCAAACAAATTGCTGCACAACACTCAGCCCTCAAGAAACAGAGATAACATCCTAGGAGCAGGGCATAATAACACATCATAAGTTACTACATGTTTAGGCAAGTCAGGGGCGGATCTATGCATGGGCATGGACACAATGCAGAAGTTAGAAGAGGTTTTAGAAGTTTATTTATTGGCACATGATAAAAAGATAAAACAAGATACAAAATTTGAAAATAATGTGCAGGAGAAGTTGGAAGCCGAGAGGCTTTTCAAGAACTTCACCTAAAATGAAACAAATTTAAGAATACATTTTGAGCAACCCCTAAATGCCCAGTCTGCCCCACCAAACACGATGGCATGCAAACAACCCAAGATATTTCAAATTAAACTGCTTATATTTAAAATGATTTGAAACACTACTACTGCTACTAACTAACTAGAATTGTGGCACCACTAAACCAACAGCATTTCATCATTGAAAAATGCAGAAAACTCTCTGAGTCAGACCTTTAGCTTTATGCATGCTGCGTGTCTGTTGCAACTTCAGCAACTACTGATTATTATTGATGCTTTACTTGCCTAATAAAAGTCCTGTAACTGAAAATGGTAAGGTGGCGGCTTGATACCATTTCCCCCTGCCCCCCCAATTGGGAGATGTTACAGTACATCCGCCCCTGGTGATAATAACACAACATTAGGTACATCATTCGGTAAAAGTCCTGGACAATTATTCATATAGCTTTAACTGAAGAGATCTTTGTTTTTTCCTCTACGTGTGTTTTCTGCTGCAGTTTTGAAGTCGTCCGCGTTATCCATGAAAAGCTTCTAGACATGGTGGGAAACGTACAGTAAGTATTCTCCCGACTCTACTGGTCCACTTTTCGGTGGACCACCTCATCCCCTAGCACTCACTCACTCACTCACTCACTCACTCATGTTCAGACTCCAGCTCAACCCTATAGCACAGGGGTGTCAAACTCAGATACAGAGTGGACCAAAATGTAAAACTGAACAAAGCCGCGGGCCAAGTTTGAACAAACTAACCTTTTAAAGGGGAATTCCACCCATTTTCAAAATTTTCCTGAGAGGGTACAAATGGAACCAAATGGACCCGCTAGGGTCCATTTGGTTCACATTTGTAAAAAAGGGTGTGAAAGAAAAATCATTAACATGGTGAAATAAATCTTGGTGATGTCATCAGATGTATTTCACCATGTTAGTGATTTTTGCAGACCTCCATTCTTAGGAAATACACAATTGGGGGAACTTTTTTATGTCCACACAACATCTTTAAGGTATATTAATGACATATTAAAATGTTGAAAATGAGTGGTCTTCCCCTTTAATTTGATAACACGGCGGGCCAAATTTGGCCCGCGGGCCAGAGTTTGACACCCATGATATAGCACTTCCCTCAGACCCTACATTCTGGCGTTTGCCAGTCACGTAACGTAAATTCAGTCTGATCCTCGAAGCGCAAAAGTGACTCCACATTATTAGCCTGGAAACCTGCCCAAAGTGCGAGGAACAGGAAAAACAAACAAACAAACAAAACAAATTGAGTTGAGATTGAGGCACGTACTCCTCGGTTTGTTTTTCCCCTCAGCCCAAAACTTGGATGCAGCATCATAAACCCTATTATTCAAATTGAGACTTTTTTTTTGCTGTGTCTTTGGAATCTATTTGGAACTGCCCCTCGGAAATGAAACTTCAATACAGAAGTTCCAGAATATTATTTACGCAATGAATGATTAGTTCTCTGGTTTAAAAAAAACAGACTACTGCGACCCCTCAAGCTCCTTACCAGAGCGCTAACAGTATTGGGCAGCATGGTCCGGCGATAGTTTAGGCCAGGGGCTTTCAACCGCGATACATTTTGAGCTTGTAGAGCAGCTATTTAAAGACTTTTGATAACTTGAAATGGTACATGTTCTGCACAATGGGTAACCTAAAGCTCCACTTGACCTTTTAGTAGCTTAATTTATTGTATGCCTGAAGGTTTGCACCTTTCACTCAAGTCAATTTTGAATTATGGACCTTTAGTTGCACAAGAGTATTCCTATATTTAAGTATAGGGTCCAAATGCAATCACTTTTTTAATTGACACTCAGATATGCAGTTATCTTTGTTACTTTTTCCACATATTATGGTGGCATGGAGATGTGTGCCGTTTGAAGTACAAGAAGTTATATTAAAGATTTTGTCTGTCTCTTTTTCTGTCTGTCTGTTTGACCATCCACAGAGTACCCATTATTTTAGTAGGGAACAAGAAAGATTTGCACATGGAAAGGTATGCTACCCCTTCTCTTTTTGTCTGTCTGTCTGTCATGGCTGTACACACACACACACACACACACACACACACACACACACACACACACACACACACACACACACACACACGAACACACACACACACACACACACACACACACACACACACACACACACACACACACACACACACACACACACACACACACACACACACACACACACACACTGCAGCACTTTGCAGCAGGGTCCAGTCGCTACACCTAGATTTTCGCTTTGGCCTGTACTATAGTGCAGCTCTGAGTGAGAGAGAGAGAGAGAGAGAGAGAGAGAGAGAGAGAGAGAGAGAGAGAGAGAGAGAGAGAGAGAGAGAGAGAGAGAGAGAGAGAGAGAGAGAGAGAGAGAGAGAGAGAGAGAGAGAGAGAGAGAGAGAGAGAGAGAGTGATCCAATTACAACAGCCAGAGATGCTTTTACAGCATAAAGATGTATTATTGAAGTGATTCAATTAAAGGAGTACGAGAGAAGAGAAGATAGGACAAAGGACTGTAGAGAAGGAGGAGAGAAGGAAAAAAGGAGAGGGAAGACAGGAGGAGGAGGAGAGGGGAGGATAGAGGAGAGGAGGGGAGGGGAGAGCTGGGAGGGAAGAGGAGGACTAGAGCTAGCAGAATGAGTGATCAATACAGCAGGGAGATCAGATCACAGCGCCAAGCAGAGCAGATACTCTCTAGTCTAAGGAAATCAAGGAGGAAGAAAGAAAAAACACACAAGGAAAGATGAGAAGGGAAACAGAGCGTGACATTTAAGGAGGGAGAGAGATATAGATAGAGGGGGTGGTGGTGGTCTACAAGAGAAGCTGAGGAGGATGAGAGGCAGAGAGAAAAATGGTTCAGGCCAGACTTAAGCACTATTTTAACCGAATACCACCGGACCACAAAAAATAGTCCCCATCAGGCCATTTTTGTGTTGTCCTTGTCCAGCTGTATGGAGCTGAGGAGTCTCCACTCATATTCCTCACAGACTTCTCAAAAATGTTTCATATAACGACGCCACAGACAGAGCCAACTCGGGCCGTGACAAATCATGAGAACAAGCACCACGGGCATAGACACGTGGGGAAAAGGGGGGCAATTGTAGGGGGGCCCAAAGTCAGGGGGCCCACTAAAAGCTTGCATTAATAAGGTTTTATTTGTATTGATTATATTATGAAAATATTTGATCTCAAAGTGCACCAGGTGGAAGCATTTTAAAGGGGAATTCCACCCATTTTCAACATTCTAATATGTCATTAGTATACCCTAGAGGTGCTGGGTGAACATGATAAAAACGTTTCCCCCCATTCTGTGTTTCCTGGAAATGGAGGTCTGAAGAAAAACCACAAAAACATGATGAAACACATCTTGATGGCATCATCAAGATGTATGTCATCATGTTAATGGATTTCTATAGACACTTCTTGCATTTGTACACTCTCAGAAAAAATGTTGAATATGGGTGAAATTCCCCTTTGACGCCGCCGGGAAAGGGGGGCCCATGTGGAAAAGCTTTGCAGGGGGCCCAGAATTGCTAGCTACGCCCCTGACAAGCACAATATTAACACACAATACCTACTCAGTAAGAAGATGAAAAAACAGCAGGATACAAAGCATTGTGTGCATGGGTTGTCATGATTTGTCACGACACAAGTCGTCTTTGACCACACCGTAATCGTCTTCATGTAAATGATTTTGGAAACGTCTATGAGGAAGATGAATGAGGAATTCATTTCTGGGCGTTGGTGTGTTTCTTGGTGTTTCTACCTTCTACTGAACTGGTGATGGTATTGCCACTGCTTGCTATGTCCTACACATTGCACAGTTACAATTTATATAGGCCAGAGGTTTTCAACAGTCATCCTTGAGAGTTCCAGGTGGTCCCCAGGCTATATGATGGAAAGTTGGTCAACCAGATGTAACTTTTTGAGAGCATAAACATGAAACCAAATGGATCCGTGCAGGTCCATTTGGTTTAATATGTGAATTTAGCCCAAGTCTACACAGCTAGAGAATGTAGAAGATTAATGGTCATTTTGATCTGTAGGATATGTTTGTCTGTCTTGTTTCCCAATAGGCCGTGCTCCCAAGGCGATTTTCGTTCACTCTCGTATCGACCCGCGTGGCACTACATAATTTTGGCTTCATAAAAGAGAGATATATGTAGAAAGCCCAAATAAAAAAGTTCTCCATGTGCCATCCTGCAGTATTTTTATAATCGGCAATCAAAGACGGGACTATTTCTTACTAGGCGTACTAGTATTTTAAGGGGGAGTGGTGCGGTTTTGGTCACATGCTCCAATCGCGTGGCAGCTTTATTCCCTTCCCCATCATAACAACAATGGCGACCGCTACATCGAGCAGCAGGAGCAAAATAAATCAAAACAAAGAAAGAAAAGTGCATACAGAGGAATCCAAACGGTGCTATATGCACGTTTTTATCAGCACAGGAGGAGGACATCCAGGATTTGCAGCAACACGGTGGGACACTTAGATCCTGAGCTAAACAGTGGCTTTGTTTGCTTCTGCTGGAGATCATCTTTCACGGTAAGCCTCCCCCTCCACACACACACACACACACACACACACACACACACACACACACACACACACACACACACACACACACACACACACACACACACACACACACACACACACATACACACACGTTTACACAAAACTAAAACAGTTTTTTGAGAGATTTTAAAGAAAACTGGCTTTACCCCATTTGATTTTTTGTACAAATGTGAACCAAATGGACCCGCTAGGGTCCAATTGTACACTCTCAGAAAAAAGAAAGTCATTAACATGGTGAAACACATCTTGATGATGTCATCAAGATGTATTTCACCATGCTAATGATTTTTTTTCAGACCCAAAAATATTTTAGATGTGAGAAGTGGGGGGACGCCGTCCCCCCCCCCCCCCCTCACCTAGTTTTTTGTTGTTAGGTATTTGTCCTTGTATTTCTGTTTCTGTTTTTATTGTGTTTTTGCTGTTTTATAATGCACTTTTATACCTTACCTTATACCTTTTATTGTTGTAGATTGTTGTACAGCACTTTGTGACTCTGTCTAGAAAGGTGCTTTATAAATAAAGTTATTATTATTATTATTATTATTATTATTATTATTATTATTATATTACACCCCTGCTGATCATGGTGCTATTACTGTAGCCTAATACTGCATATCAGGGCTCTGCACCCATTTGGAAACAATGTGCCAATGTTTGTATTTTCTAAATAGGCAGCTATATTGTGCGATTTCAATGTCAGCATTAATTCCAACATAATTATGTTCATTGTACACTAATATAACACACATCGCTTCCTTTTAAAAAAATGTTGTCTCACATTATTGTTTGATTAGTGTATATTATACATTATATTATATTGTGAGCAATAATGACTCTCCCCAGTCCCCATGCAGTCAGAGTTCAGAGTTTTACGAATGTTGAATTGTGCGTAGGCTTGCACTTAAACCAGTGATCCTTGGTGCCAAATGTGCCCAGCACTACACTGCATAATGTTTCCATTACATCAGAAGTGTTTGATGATCTGCATTTGATTCCCAGGCTTTGGGGAATTAGAAAGACAAAATGTGTCAGTTCCTTTGTCAATTTCAACAGCAAAATATGTTAATGTCCATATTCATGTATTTTTGGGAAGCAGTAAAGCCTTTGGTGATGAAGTGAAATTATTTTATATTGATTATCATTGATTAAAAGAACAATGTGTGGCTACAACACCTACAGCTAATTGATATATTAACAGTTGAGGGGATAAAATAACAAAATGGAATTGGAGGTTGGAGGTTATGTTGGGGCAGGTCACAGCAAGGCCTGTTGTTTTGACTACTGTCATTTACCACGTTTAATGCTCTCTCTCTCTCTCTCTCTCTCTCTCTCTCTCTCTCTCTCTCACACACACACACACACACACCCACACCCACACCCACACCCACACCCACACACACACACACACAATTGTAAATTTGTAAATCTGTGATTTGACAATACAGCAGATTATCATTGTTATTTTGTTTGTTTAAAGGCCTGTTGCTGAAGGATGCTGAGACCATCAGTCCTGTTATAGACAGAACACAAGAGCTGCCTCATGTTCAACGCTACGGAAACACGCACTGCAACACAGACCAAGTGTGAGTTATTATATAGTATGTGAGTTATTACAGTGCATATTTCAAAAGTAAGGCATTGACCAACAACATGTGTGTCTATGTGTACATGTTTTCAGAAACAACCTTTTGCTGTCAGCTACAACGACTTTTGTAGACACAGAAGAAGAGGAAGACTGCGGATGCTGTTGCTTCAGATTTCAGGTAACTGTGGTGTGTCTTTGACCATTATCGTACAAACAAAAACATCAGATTTATCCTGGGGCACCTACAGATGGCTGCAATTCGAAACTGGCCTCTGTAAAACAACAAATGTATATCTAATCGCCCCCCAAACCCCCCTATCCTCTAGGTACATTCCTCTTTTCCCTTTTTACCTCCACTATGATTTTACCTCCATGATTTGCTGTTTCTGACTTTACTGAACTAGTTGTTTAGTATGTATTTGAATGTCTTAATGAAATGAACAAGTTGGCTACTATTGTAAACAAGTGTATTAACTAGTTAATCAGTTTTTCAGATTTGCTGTAGTTGTACTTGAATTGTACTGTAATTCTACAAGCTGTTATCAGTTCTGTAGCAGTGTGTAGTTGACTTGTACTGTAACTCTCATTTCTGTTAATACAATTTTCTTTCATTCATTCATCCTGTCGCAAAAAATGCTAGTTTAAACTGAACTGGTTCTCATTGTTAACCATGACGTGACTATGCATAATGGATGATTTTTGATTTGATTTACACTGAACATAAGTTAACAAAAGTACATCATTACATTACCATACATTATTTACATTACAAAATGATTCATATGAAAGGTACATTACATTACCATACATTTTTTACATTACGAAGTGACACATAGAATACATGCCCCCATCTCCCAAAGGGGATGTCTATGCTGGCCAATTATAGTGGGACATTTTCAATTAACCATACCTTTGTTTTTTGTTTAAAGGACCTTAAATTAGAAGTCAGTTTTAAGTTAGCTTCCAGGCTATTCCACTGTGTGGCTCCTATGTAAATAAATGAGCCTTTGCCCACCTTGCTTTTAAAAGACGGCAGCACCATATCCGCAATACTGGCTCTAGTAAAATGGTTGTGTAGCTCATGAACCTGCGTGAAGCATGCCCTTAGTACCGTTGGAACCTCTCCATAGTTAATTTTATGGACCATTAAATTAAATGGATGGATGTTTCTTTCTGAAATAAAAGAAGGAACAAAAAATACTTTATTACACTTGTGCTAATCTTTCCCTATCATTCTATTTTACAGGCAGGGCAAACTGTAAAGGTGGTTGGCCTGTGATTTCCCCCAACTGGTGTTGCACTGCCCCTCAAAGCACATCATCTCTAAAATGTTTGTGTTGAAACATTAACAGCAGATAAAACTTCTAGACAGTCTACCTCATTCATCTAATACAACAAAAACTGACTCAACCAATGTAAGAGAAGCAGAAAGTGACAATGAACCATGATAGTACACCTGGGCAGAAAACTACAGAGCACATAACTAAGGACACTACAGTGTTACAGTGTACACAGATGATTGATATTAAAGACAACTGGTAATCTCCCAGTATGACATGCCCGTACCCCCCACAGGAGAGGATTTAAATGTGCCCGAAGTGAAATATTTTGTTCGTCAAGACATTGGGTATCTTATCTAAAGGTCAAATCCATATGTCCAAGTCACTTTGTCTATTCACTGTATGCATGTGTATGTTCAGGCATTAACTAGAATAGCTTGTGATTCTCAAAGACACAGTGAGAGAAGAAAACAAAACAAGCTTTGTCCATTCCCCCAACCAGTGATGCCCTGCACCAAGACTGCAAAAGGGCAAACTACCAAGCAGAAGTAATGAGACATTCGCTGAATGGTATGTGTGCGCTCCTTCACCTATTGCCAATGGATGGGACATGGAGGATGGGGGTTAACAGTTACATTGGTGACTAGAAATCCTGCCCCTGACACTGTGTTGCAGGTAGTCCACTGTAATTCACTGTAATTGTAAGAAAAGCAAATGTGAGACTGGTAGATGTTCTTGTATGTCTGCAAAACTGTCTTGCACTGCCTTACATACATTTTAATGCAATACATTTAGCTCTTTTTACAGAGCCTATTTGCACAGCCAACAAGCATATTTTATAATGTTGAATTTGTATGCCATTTTGTATTTCATTTTACATACAGTATATGATGGACGTGAAGGTGGTGGTGGTGGTGGTGGGGGGGGGGGGGGGGGGGGGGGGGGGTGACAGATGCTGTGACACTTTCTGGTATTTTAATAAATGTTTCATACTGTTTGCTGCAATAATTCTGACTTTCAGTGCATTCATTTGTAGTCTTGTGCATTTTTTGCAATATTCCAATTTAGGGGCGTGGTAACATTTTGATAGATTATCAGTCATTTTGGGGTAAGATGTGTTGATGTTCTTTAATGCCTTTCATTACACAGTAGGTTGAGAACATTTTTATGCATGAAACATAAGCTTTTGGCTAAATTTACTATGTGTATGTTTCATTGTACTGGGTGACAATCACTTAAGGTGAAGCGTTTTTTAACAAATTTGCTATATTTCATGATCTAAATACACTTATGTGTAAACTATGGCACCAATAATTGTTTCAGATGTTAGGTATATGTATTTATGACATTTGGGAAAGATTTTGGGTTGCCAAAATCAATAGATCACATTTTACAAGCAAAAAGAGCAACATACGATTTTCGTTTTTTAGTTACAGACTTGTTGTACATATCTGGCTCCTGACAAAATACTGCAGGATATCATGCGGAGAACTTTTAACCCAAAGCCCAGAAGGGTATTATCTATGCAAAAATGCATTGAAACAGTAGTGCCAAAGACATTGGAACGAAAGTCATTTTCTAGGCTCTTTTTGCTGAGTTGGAGCACGGCCTACAAATCCTGGTATTGTGTTCAAAAACGAAAAGAAATCTTTAGTTTTGGGGTCTGTGGGGCTAATATGTCCTCAAATGGTCCTCCGTGGCTCAAATGCTGAATAAATAGTGGGCCCTGGTATCAAAAAGGTTGAAAACCACTGAAGTAGGCAATCATCAATCAAACTGATGTGACTCAGAAAACACCTCTCCATCCTGACGGGTCGGAAGGGAGGATATGGGCAATAACAGATCTACAAGCTCACATCATGGCAGGCTTGCAGAATTGCTATTTCTCGTTTCCTAATTCAGGGACTTTCTCTGAGTATCCTTGTGTTTTGTATTTTATTCCACTCCTCTCCTCTCTTCCAGAGTGATTAGTTTCGAGGAAGGAAAGGCCTTGGCGGATTCTTGGAACGCTGCCTTCCTTGAGTCATCAGCCAAAGAGAACCAGGTTAACACACACACACACGCACGCACGCACACACACGCACACACACGCACGCACGCACACACAAATACACACACACACACACACACACACACACACACACACACACACACACACACACACACACACACACACACGTCACGCATGCCAGGGGCGGATGTAATATTTCCCAGTTGGGGGGCAGGAGAAAATGGTATGGGGGTGACTTCATGAAGTCACACACCCATACCATTTTCAGTTAAAGGACTTTTATTAGTCAAGTTAAGCCTCATTAATAACATCAGTTGTTGTTGAAGTTGCAACAGACACGCAGCATGCATAAAGCTAAAGGTCTGACTCAGAGAGTTTTCTGTTTTCAATGATGAAATGCTGTTGGTTTAGTGGTGACACAGCTGTAGTTAGTTAGTAGCAGTAGTAGTGTTTCAAATAATTTAAAATATAAGCACTTTGATTTGAAATATCTTGGGTTGTTTTGCATGCCATCATGTTTGGTGGGGCAGACTGGGCATTTAGGGGGGCATTGCCCCCCCAAGCCCATGCCTAAATCCGCCCCTGATGCGCGCGTACACACACACACACACACACACACACACACACACACACACACACACACACACACACACACACACACACACACACACACACACACACACACACACACACACACACACACACACACATACACACACACACACACACACACACACACACACACGCACACACACACACACACACAGCGTCAGAAGAATCGCAGTATAGCTGTGGATTGTGCTTATACATTACACCTTACAGTTTAATGGATTTCATGACACAGAAGGTTTTCAAGGTTTTATCATTTCATACACTTTTCAATTCAGCTGATGGAATATAATTCTAGAAATACAGGTAACCTTCCAAAAAGAACAATAGCAATGGGCTATATATAGTATACTGTATATCAGCATCAATAAGCATTGGAGCCTCATGTTTCATGTATGCAACAGTAAAGATTTACAGCAGGGGTTTTCAACCAGTGGTCCGGGGACCACCAGTAGTCCTTGAGAGGGTTCCAGGTGGTCCCCAGCTAAGTTGGTCAACCAGATGTAACTCTTGAGAGTGTATAAATGAAACCAAATGGACCCTTGCGGGTCCATTTGGTTTCATTTTTACACTCTCAAGAGTTAAAAATTTCATCATCCGCCTGGAATTGTGGACAAAAGCAAAATAAATCTTTAGTTTTGCGTCTGTTGGGCTAAAATGTCCTCAAATGGTGGTCCGTGGCGTAAATGCTGAATAAATGGTGGTCCCTGGGTTCAAAAAGGTTGAAAACTACTGATTTACAGTGTTAATTTAACACAATTCAACATACTGTAGAAGTGAAACCTGCATCGACGTGCATTAACAGGGACAGACACTAAATTCTTCCCAGGCCTCCGGGGTTGAACTGGTTCCGTTCTTTTTTTCCCCCCACCTAATTTTGAAGAAAATGAATGGTTTTAAGCTCTGTGTCAGCATGACAACGTGCTTGCATTCACGGCGTGGTATGGGGGGCGGGGCTGAGGACGGTTATCAACAAGACAAGACGCTACAACATCAGCAGAAAGTAATTTCTGGACTATAAGCCACACCTGAATATAAGCCGCACCGGCTAAATTTGGGGCAAAATACTGATTTCACCATGTATAACCCGCACCTGACTAAGGTTTTCAATAGGGCTGGGACGATATTGGTCCCTCACGATACAATATATATATATATATATATATATATATATATAATATATATATATATATATATATATATATATATATATATATATATATATATATATATATATATATATACGTATATATATATATATATTAAGGCTGTTGAAAATAGTTAATTAATGGGATTAAATTAATTCTGTTGATTAATCTGATTAAAAATTTTAACGCAATTAACTCATGTGCACACTGACTCAACCCACTGAGCATTTTCTCATTGAAAGAAGTGGGTAGAGCACGGTTTTACAGATACATATAGCTGTGTGTCTCCCTGTAACCAGAGCCATAGAGTACAGCTGGAGGATCTACAAGCATTGAGGGCTTGTAGATTTTGATACATATTTTAAGATAAATGGTTATTTTTTTTCACAGATTGTTTCTTTTTTAAAAACATGCATATTTTGGACATAGTTCGAATGGTGATTAATCATGATTAAATTAATTTTGAAGCTGTGATTAATTTGATTAATTTTTTTAATCATTCAACAGCCCTAATATATATATATATATATATATATATATATATATATATATATATATATATATATATATATATATATATATATATATATATATATATATATATATATTATATATATATATATTCCAGCACACCCCTAGTTTTCAACCTTTTTGATCCCAGGGCCCACTATTTATTCAGCATTTGAGCTACAAACCACCATTTGACAACATTTTAGCCCCACAGAAGCTAAAACTAAAGATTTCTTTTGGTTTTGTCCACAATTCCAGGATGGATTTTCGCAAACAAAACAGGCAAAACATAGAGATCAAAATGAACATGGCTTATTAATTAAGTGGTGCTAATTTACTGTAGAAGGTGAATATCATAACTGTTGAGAGTGTAAAGATGAAACCAATTGGACCCGCAAGGGTCCATTTGGTTTCATTTTTACGCTTCATTTTAATGCTAATCGCCTTATCCAAGCACATAGCCTGTGCATCACATTCACCCATTCACACACATTCATACACTGATGGCAGTGGAAACCATGCAAGGTACCTACTAGCACATCAAGAGCAATTAGGGGTTCAGTGTCTTGCTCAAGGACACTTCGACACCAACTCTGAGGTTATCATCCGGTGACTCTACCCCTGAGCCCACTGCTGCCAGGGGCGGATATAACATTTCCCAATTGGGGGGGGGGGGGGACTGCCCATACCATTTTTGGCTACAGGACTTTTATTAGTCAAGTAAAGCATCATTAATAACATCAGTTGTTGTTGAAGTTGCAACAGACACGCAGCATGCATAAAGCTAAAGGTCTGACTCAGAGAGTTTTCAATGCTGAAATGCTGTTGGTTTAGTGGTGCCACAACTGTAGTTAGTTAGTTAGCAATAAGTAGTAGTGTTTCAAGTTTCAAGTTTAGTGTTAGATCCGCAGTGATGGGCAGTAGCTTGTTACAAGTAGCTAAGCTACATAGCTTAACTACATTTTCCCGAACTTGTAGTGTAGCTTACTACATTTGTTCTGGGAATAGCTTGTAGTGAAGCTACACTACTTGTTTCGAGTAGCTTGTAGTGAAGCTACACTACTTGTTTCGAGTAACAAGGATTGTAGCTTACTACATTTTCCCACACACATTTTCAAATTCCACCCATTTTTAATGGGTAGAAAACCTCTAATATACATCCCAAAACTTAAACATGCCACCATCCTATGTTCAAACCCTCCGCTAAATTATTATCATTATGATTTTTACCCATATTGTTTTATTATTATGATTATATATTTATATTATGTAGTGATGATGTAGCAAGCTACATCAAGCTACTTTTGTCATGTAGCTTGTAGTGTTGCTTGCTACAATTTTCTGGCAATAGCTTGTAGAGTAGCTTAGCTGCATTTTTTCGAGAGTAACAAGTAGTGTAGGTTACTACATTTTCCCAGTAACTTGCCCATCACTGTAGATCCGCCCCTGACTGCTGCACATGCTGTGTCCTGACTCTGTGTCGTGTGTGTGTGTGTGTGTGTGTGTGTGTGTGTGTGTGTGTGTGTGTGTGTGTGTGTGTGTGTGTGTGTGTGTGTGTGTGTGTGTGTGTGTGTGTGTGTGTGTGTGTGTGTGTGTGTGTGTGTTTCCAGACGGCGGTGGAGGTGTTCAGGAGAATCATCATGGAGGTAGAGAAGATGGAGGCAGGACAGCCCCAGGGCCAGACGTCCTGCACTGTCATGTAGTCTAGTCCCGCGTCCAGGCCAGGGGAGGTCGAACCAACACTCTGCGTCCAACGCAGAGCGAAAAACCATGGCTCTGCCTGACTCAGCCTGCTGGACAGGACCCTACAGTATTATAGCCTCTGTTTAGAGGTGATCCTTACAATAATATCCTCAGTGTTCATTGAAAGCAGGGGGTTTTCAACTCTAATATTTTTCAGGCCAGGGTCCCCTTAGCATAGAGAGAAGTGAAGCCCCTTTACATATCTGTTTATTAACAGATGTCGTCTTCACCGGGTAAAACATAGACTAATGTAAATGATGAACACTTGTACGGCGATGCACTAAATCAGTGGTTTTCAACCTTTTTGATCCCAGGGACCACTATTTATTCAGCATTTGAGCCACGGACGACCATTTGATGACATTTTAGCCCCACACAGACCCAAAACCCAAAGATTTCTTAGGTTTTTATCTACAATTCCAGGGTAGATTTCGGAAAACATATAACAGGCAAACCTGGATCTCTAGTTGTGTAGACTTGGGATAATTCAAATGATGAGTATTTTAACTCTTTGAGAGTGTAGACATGAAACCATGCGGATCCATTTGGTTCCATGTTTACACTCTCAAGAGTTACATCTCAAGGACCACTGGTGGTCCCCGGGACACTGGTTGAAAACCACTGCACTAAATCATTGCCTTGTTAACTTAGCTTTCAGCCCCGAGGAACGCTCGAGGCACCCAAGTGTCACACGTATACACCTGGCTAAAGCCAGACCGAATCAGCTGTTGGCAAAAAATGGCTGTCAGTGAATTGGTCTGGAATAGCTCAATTGTAGACTCATTTCCTACTCCAGACCAAGGACTATATATTGAGGACTGGAAGCGAAGTAGGCCGAGTCTCCTACCCTGGCGTACACATTGATCCATGGCAGGAAACAGACATGCACAGTACAGACCATGAAGTTTGACGCTGGTAAACCATGCTGTGGCACAAGTACTGCTGCGTAGAGTTCTCAACGGGCCTGAAAATTGAGGCCCGGCCCTAACTGATCAGGCCCAAAGTCCAGCCCGGCCCGACCAATTAGCATAGTTTTTAGGACCGACCCGGCCCTAGAATGTCGGGACGGGTCAGGCCTGGTCGGGTTTGGGTAGAATTTGAGCACTCTACACTGAGTGCAAGTGAAAATACCAATGAGCACCATCTTCATACGAGGTAAATACACAGACAGACAGAACAGAATTATTATTTTCATCATAAGGAAATAATTCAATATATATTGCTTTTTTCATGGAGCCCTATAGGCCCGACCCGGCCCTACTGATCTGCATAGATGTTAGGCCCGAGCCCGACACTAAAATGTCGGGTTCGGGCAGAGTTTGAGAACTCTACTGCTGCGTATGTCCGTTTCCCTCCATGTGGACGCCGCCGTAGGAGACTCTGCCTACGTCGCTTCCGAACCTCTTTGGATAAACCTTGCTTTGGACAACTGGTGTGACAAATGAGGACACAGTATGCAAACACAGTATGCTCCGTATTTCATGATTGGAATACGGTGCGCTGATTGGCCACCCCATTTTTCTGAACTAAGAAATCGGTTGCAATTGAGCTGTTCCAGACCAACCTGCTGACAGGCAATGTATTGCCAACAGCTGATTTGGTTTGGGTTTGGCCAGGCTGACACACGCACACTGGACAACCACAACTTCTGAGTGTCAGTCAGTGTGGACACTCAGCACACCTGCACCAGATTTGCACCCCAATGCACTGAATAAACAAACAAGAGAGGCACATTTGCATGAAGCTCAGTGTGAATTTTCGGGAACAAACCCATTAGTTGTTAATGTCTTCCATGCAAGTTTATAAAAGCTTTCAAAACCAGCTTGCCATTTTTTTATCTGGTTGTCCCATAGATGTCTGTAGACTGTAGCTATGGGCGCCGCTTTCCCTACACATATTTGCATTATTTAAAAATTTCAAGTTCAACAAACCGATGTACATGAACATTAAACATTTGGTTAAAATAGTAAAAAAAAAAAAAAAAAAAAAAAAAAAAAAAAAAAAGTCAAAGAAGCTTAGAAGAAAAGAAGGGTTTAGCAATGAAAAAGAGGACTATACAAACATTTTTGACCTCCATGGGGATCCAGGACGCCCTGGTTAAAGACCCCTGAAAACCCCTGAAAGGCAATGCATCCACAGATCTTTTAAAAAGGCTATGTGTTACGATGATTATGATTGAAACACAAATAAAAAAAATGTGATTGCTCTGTAAAAAGCAAATACCATACTCAAAGTAAGCAGTGCTTACTTTGTGTATGGCATTTTCCTCCTAAATATTATTATAAAACAGCCAATATGTTATACTGTGTTCTCCCTTATTGTTGCCTTATAGAGGCACCATGTAAGCACCAAGTAAGGAACTGCACACAACACATATGTTGTAAAGGTCTGACACCTAGTGGCTGAATGTTGTATAGCGATTCTTTAACTGAGAGTTCGGTGCGCACAAACCAAGTGGACCCATCTATTAACTAAGGGTTCATCTGTGCATTCTGTCCAAGTTTCAAATTGATAAAATGAACACTGAGGGTTTTATTGCGTAGTACTGAAACTATAGCTGCATGTCCATGCTATTTGAAGGGCCTGCTCTGCTGTCTAAAGTGGGTGTTCCTCCGATGTTGGAAGCCACTGTGTCTGGTGGACAGAATAGTATTAGTTTTTCAGCCATGTTAGCAAGTCTAGCAAGTCTAATTAATCTGTTGCTGCTTTTCGAGCTCACAAACACCTTTCAGCCAAAGTTGGATAATACCACCATGGCGGGAGTTCATACTGGTTTCAGTGAGGTTTGCTCTGATAATGTATGTTCTGTTCAAAGAAAGAAGATTTGTGACATTTCTTTTTTAATGCATACATTATTATTGAATCAATCAAGAATAATGTGTTTAGATAGTTGTGTACAGTCTGTTCAACCTTGAAAAAGTGATCCAGATGGTGTGGTAAAAAAAAAAGATCATTTTGATGTAAATAAAATAGTCAGAAACATATCAAACAAGTTTCAGACCGAAGATTTCATGGATAGTTTCTTAAATCTACAAGTCTCTGGATCAACCAGAAAGATGTAGGAATAAAAGGCCCTAATCGTTATCCTAATTAGTGATCAACAGGGTTTGTAGTAGTGTAAAGTTATACTTTGTCATACAGTATATCAATTTAGTATAAAGCATCCCTACCTCTCCCACGAATATTATTTGTTTGATTTTGATTGAATCCTGACATCATTGTTGGCTGTTTCAGACGTTATAGCTCTATCCAGTAAGGTTTGGTTGTGTAAATGATAACACAGTATGGTTTAAGCCTGGCCTCTTATCCAACCACCCTTTCCCTGTATCTGACAGAGAACTCATCATTTGAAAAGAAAAAAAAAAAAAAAAAAGCATTTTTATAAGAGAAATTAAAATTATTTGTTTTTATGGTTGTTCTCATTAATTAAAGCTGTTATGATTGACTAAAGAATGGCTCTCATAGTCTCATTGATTACACTCACAGCAGATTAGTGATGATATAGACCTGTGCAGTGACGTCACCGCCCCTGTTCCAGAAGTGGATTCCCAATTCATTTTTTTCTCCTCAGAGTTTTCGAAAATAATTCATATAAAGACGAATACGCCGCAGACAAAGCCAACTCGGGTCATGATGAAACACACAATCTTTTGGGACAATCAAATAATTTCTAGATGAAAAACGAAACAAAAAGAAATAAGTGCATGACAATGCCCCCCTAAATGCCCAGACTGACCCACCAAATATGCAAACAACCCAAATTCCAAAGATATTTCAAAATAAGTGCATATAATTAAAATTATTTCTAAGACCTGTAACCAAAATTGTCATGAGCGCGGCTTCATCGGGCGATGAAGCCGTCCCCATACCATTTCACCTGCCCCCCTTAATTGGGCAATGTTACTTCCATCCATGCTCACAAAAGTAATCCTGAAGCCTGACAGACACTCTATATGCTTGAACCAAATATTTTATTTTGTCAGGTAACTACAACATAGGAATGAAAATGAAAAAGCAACACAAGCATCCCATAATCCATAGATGAAATTCAAATCTACTGACAAAAGAATAATTGATGGATAAAAAATGAGAATCAACATAGAAGACAGGCCTTGTCAATGAAAAAAATAGGCCCACAAACACAAACATTTATGACCTCCATGGGGGTCCAGGACACCCTGGTTGAAGACCCCCGAAAGGATTATATACGATCACACGACACTTTTATCAAAACAAATCAGACAGAGCTTTTGATAAGGCTGTGTGTTACGATGTTTATGAATGCAACACAATAAAAGAAATGTCGCTCTGGCACTGCTAGAGGATTATACATTTGTTTAATTCTGTAAGTTGTAAACAGTGCTTACTTTGTCTAGATGGTATTTTCCTCCTAAGTAATATTATTATACTGTAAAACAGCCATTATGATACTGTGTTCTTAGTTCTCATGTGATATTTGGGAAGTTCCAATTTTAGTTTAGCCTTTGTTACAAACTGATACAACTAAAAGACACGTCTGTTCAGATAGAGTTTGATTGATGCTTAGTTACATATCGTTTTTTCCTTCTGAATGAGTTCTCATGTGAGATTTGAGACCTCCACTTTGAGCAAAGCTTTGGCTACAAACGGTGCAACTAAAGGGTTTTTCCCCTGTGTGAGTCCTCATGTGTTTATTCAGGTCACTCACTCGCCCACAAACTTTAGCACAAACTGAGCAACTAAAGGGTGTTTCCTTTGTATGAGTAATCATGTGTTGTTTAACATGGTCAGCACGAGCAAAGCTTTTGCTACAAACTGTGCAACTAAATTGTTTTTCCCTCTTCGTGAGACACTTGTGTGATCTCGCTGTGTCAGCACGGCTAAAGCTTTTGCTACAAACTGTGCAATGAAAGGGCCTTTCACCGGTATGAGTCATCATATGAGTTTTCAGAAGATTCATTTTACCAAAGCCTTTGCCACATTCTGGACAACAAAAGGCAGCCTTTTCCCCTGTATGCGTCCGCAAATGTTGTTTCAGACTTCCATGATCACTAAAGCTTTTGGCACAAAATGTACAACTAAAGGGCTTTTCCCGTGTATGAGTCCTCATGTGTTGTTTTAGAGTGGATGACTGAGCAAAGCATTTGCCACATTCTGCACAACTAAAGGGTTTTTCCCCTGTATGAATCCTCATGTGTGATTTTAGACTAGTTTTAGACTGAAGTGTACGGCCACACTCTGCACACTCTGCACTAAAGGGCATTTGATTTGAGCTGCTCGATTTGAGCTGCTTGATTTCCCCCGTATGTTTTAGCATGTGTGTTTTAAAATGTTGCTTATGACGAAATCTTTTGCTACAAACTGAGCAACTAAAGGGCTTTTCCCCTGTATGAATCAGCATGTGTCCTTTTAGACCAGCTGACCAAGTAAAGCCTCTGCCACACACTGTACAACTAAAGGGCTTTATCCCTGTATGAATCGTCATGTGTTTTTTCAAATAACGAATTTTAGCAAAGCCTTTGCCACAATCTGTACAATTAAAGTCTTTGGTCTCTGTGTAATTCTCTGGGGATAGAGTATGTTTTGATGATGTCACGTCACGCCGTTTGTTGCTCAAAGACAACCTTTGTTCTGCATTTTGTGTCCGATGTGATTTCAGTGTTTTTACACCTGCCTGGTCTTCCCTGGTCTCCCACTCATCACTGTCTTCAGTGCAGTCCGATTCAGAACAGTGTGAAGAGAGGAGTTGGTCATCACTAGATGTTCCACAGTCCTGCACATCAGCTTGTGCTCTCAGGTGTTCAGTTGGGGTACTGGATAGAGGCTCCATATGTCGGTTTTCATCATCACTTTTTATTGGTCTTTGAACTCGTTCCTTCTGTTCCTCCTTCATCTCTGGAGGCTGTGGCTGCTCCTCTTTACACATGGTGAACTGCAGGGGGTCTAGAAAGGAAAGAGAGTCATCAGGCTTAAATTAATGTGAAACATACTGTATATGAAACAGTATATAGTACATAAGGAAAAATATTATTAGCACTACATGACACCTGTCTGTGATGCAAAGCTAGAGGGACTACTATCCAACATGGTTCCTGAATTTCTGCCCTCCACCACTCCTAGTGCTCCATTTTCGTTACCGCTAAACCCCTTATCCCTTAACTTCTTTGCCTTCATAATGTATATAAAAAAAACATTTTTTGTTCAAATGGCCAGTCTACAAGCTCACAGCGTGTTAATACAAGTTTGGTTACATCTGGTTAACCAACTTTCCATCATTTAGCCTGTAGACCACCTGGAATCCTCTCAGGGACCACTGATGGTCCCTGGACCACTAGTTGAAAACCCCTGCTATAAGGTCTAACACTATTTCAGGTAAAACGGTAATTAATGAAATGTTAATAAAATTATAGCTCAGCACAGAATAAAGAAAGACAGCATGAAACTTACCAAACTCCAGTTGGTTTTCAGGTTCCTGTTTAATAGAAATGGTCCTGGTTGTTGCAGGAGAACTCATGTGCAGGCTGGTCTGGAATGAAGGAATTACAAAATGATTCTCTAAGAAAAGCTTGACCAGGAAAGCTTGAGCTGCATAGCAACAGTTGATAAATAATTTGGAAGGACTCATTCAATCAGTGTTGCAAACTGCCAAAATCCAAAATCACTAGTGGCACTTCCAAAATGCACTAGAATGCGCTAGAACAGTGGGTTTTCAACCATTTTATACCGGGGCCCACTGTTTATTCTGTATTTTAGGACCACCATTTGAAGTTGAAATTAGTCTCTCAGCCTAATTTAGGAGAAATAACTGACAAAATGGTGGTCAAACTAGAAATTCTTCTACATTTTCTAAATGGGTAGATTCTTGAAAATTAGGTAATTCAGATGGTTAAATATGATCTAACTCCTGAGAGCGTAAAATGAAACCAAACAGACCTGAAAGGGTCCGTTTGGTTTCATTTTACAATCTCAAGAGTTACAGATCTATAAGGGTCCATTTGGTAATCAATGGTCCTTTCTAGAAAGGAAGGAGGACTCTATCATAGGAGGAAAAATAGTGAAAAACGAGGGTTTCATCTCTGGCGCCTGTCAACCAATTTCGCCCCAACTCACCAGCAAAAAAAGCACTAGATTTTTCACCAGGAGTTTTTCAGTAATTTTGGCGCTAGGAGGGTCTGGAAAAAAGCTAAATATAGCGACAAATGCGCCAAATTGGCAACACTGGGAAGGGCTCATTCAATTCTGATTCTAGGGGGCCCTGATTCGATTTTTAAAAAAGTAAAGGAAAAGACTCTAAATAGGCATAGAATGTAAAGGTTTATTGTTTATCTAAAGTTACACAAAGGACTAATCTTCAAAGTTCCCATTCACTGTACCCTTACCCCAGCCCTTGCACCATCTCACCCTTAAGGACCAGCTGAAATCATGGTTGAGAAATCACAGAGAGGGTCCAGGATTTGAGGGCTTAGGGTAGACATTGGAATTTTATTGCAATAGAGGCTAGATGATGGCTTAACCAGGTGCAACTCTTTGATAGCGTAAAAATTGGAATTGGAATTTTGGACAAAAGCAAAATACAGTTTTGGAGGTCTGTGGGGCTAAAAAGCCATCAAATGGTAGTCTGTGGCTCAAATTTTGTAGTGGAAACTGGTATGAAAAAGGTTGAGAACCACTGCATTAGATGTTTGGATCAAATAGTAAGCTACAAGGCAAGTGGTTTCATGGTTAGAGTGGGTGATAACACTACTGTATCACATGGGAAGACAAAATTACCTACCTAAGTTCCATCCTGGAGGCAAATGTTTCTGTTGATAAAATGC
This sequence comes from Benthosema pterotum, assembly GCA_039105355.1. NCBI lineage: Eukaryota > Metazoa > Chordata > Actinopteri > Myctophiformes > Myctophidae > Benthosema > Benthosema pterotum. The sequence goes on from CM076982.1 coordinate 6,809,765, forward strand.
CATGGCCACCAATGTAATCAAAATATAAGCCAAAAAATTAGATTCCTATACAGGATCTCCTCACTGGTCAATAAAAACACCTCACCCTAACAGGCTGTTACTTGTAGGCCTACCTCCCACCAGAACCCACCTCACCCCTGCCCACTTTGATAGACTGCTTTGGCTTAGGGTTGACGACAGAGTACAACATCTTGCAATGGGTCCGGTCCTCAAGATCCAATACTCTACCAACATGGGCATGCACCTGTCCAAATACCTCCCTAATGTAAACAAAGTCCACTCCCACAATACCATGCCCTGAAACATGACTGTCATCAGCGATGCATGACTAGAGTTCACCAAACCATGTGCAACCCAGATTTGGCACAAACAAGGGACTATGCCACCAAAATGTGGAACAAGTAGACCTCCCCCTGTGGTGTTCTGGAGGAAATCATTGTAGCAACCAGCTGCAACCTATACAAATTTAAGAAAAGATGTCCCCCCGCGGGGGGACGGCGTCCCCCCACTTCTCACATCTAAAATATTTTTGGGTCTGGAAAAAAACATTAGCATGGTGAAATACATCTTGATGACATCATCAAGATGTGTTTCACCATGTTAATGAGTTTCCTTTTTTTCTGAGACTGTACAAGTGTACACATTTGTACACTCAAATGGGGGGGATTCCCCTTTCTCCCCTTTCTCAAATGGGGGGGGGGGGATTCCCCTTTCTCCCCTTTCTCAAATGGGGGGGGGGTTCCCCTTTCTCCCCTTTCTCAAATGGGGGGGGGGGGGGGATTCCCCTTTCTCCCCTTTCTCAAATGGGGGGGGGATTCCCCTTTCTCCCCTTTCTCAAATGGGGGGGGGGTTCCCCTTTCTCCCCTTTCTCAAATAGGGGGATTCCCCTTTCTCCCCTTTCTCAAATGGGGGGGGGGGGGTTCCCCTTTCAGAGGCGTCCCCCCACTTCTAAAAGTACCACTACAACACTGATTATAAGTAACTAGAGTTGCCCTGTGGCTACCAACAGATGGCACTACTGCTTCTGGCTTTACAATATTATGAATATTTGCGTCTCTCTGTATGAGGTCGTGTGCATTCACAGCACAGCTATCTCACACACACACACACACACACACACACACACACACACACACACACCCACACACACACACACACACACACACACACACACACACACACACACACACACACACACACACACACACACACACACACACACACACACACACACACACACACACACACACACACACACACACACACACACACACACACACACAGCTTGCACGTGCATTTCTTACCTGGTGTGTGTTTGTGGGAGTTGTAATCTACAGCAAAGGCATCATCCCAGTTGGTTAAATACTTGCTGCGTAAAGATATAGTCTTCACCGTGGAGGGTTTCAATATAACACACGTAGTCTTTGCAGTTTGGTCAAAAATAAATCCGTGCAACTTTAGAATGTTGATTTGTCACCGTGTCGCCCGTCTTATAATTGTCCTATCGATCCAAAGTTACCATGAACACCATTCTATTGTTTCCAGAGATGCTTTAGATCAGGTCAGGAATTGGTTATAAATAACTACAATGAGCTGAATAAATAAACCCTGTCTGTAGCCACGCCAACTCTCAGCAGTGTGTGGCTTTTTAGCAGATACTAGTTAGCAATTATAAGACTTCCGGCCAGCGAACAATCGATCTCAAAATAAGAGGCGACAGGGGCGTTTTTTGCCATTAGGCAGACTAGGCAGTTGCCTAGGGCGCCATGAGGGGAGGGGAGGGGGCAGCCACCAGAGATGCTTTAAAACAGGGGTTTCAACCATTTTCATCTCAGGGACCACCATTTATTCAGGATTTCAGCCACGGACCACCATTTGATTACATTTTCACACCAAAGACCTAAAACTAAAGAATTCTTTTGGCTTTGTCCACATTTCCAGGCTGGATTTTGCCAACAAAACAGTGGAAACTTCTTAATTAAGTGGTGCTAATTCAATGATGAATATTTCAACTCTTGAGAGTGTAAAAATGAAACCAAATGGACCCTTGCACCCGCAAGGGTCCATTTGGTTTCATTTTTACGTTCTCAAGAGTTACATCTGGTTAACCAACTTAGCTGGGGACCACCTGGAACCCTCTCAAGGACCACTGGTGGTCCCCGGACCACCTGTTGAAAACCCCTGGTTTAAAAGGATCCCCGGTTCATGGATAGTTTCTTAAATCTAGGCGACAAGCCTGTGGATCACCCAGAAAGATACATGAATAAAGGCCCTAATCGTTATACGGGTATTATTTGTTTCATTTGTTTCATGAATAAAGGCCCTAATCATTATATGGGTATTATTTGTTTCATTTGTTTCATGAATAAAGGCCCTAATCATTATATGGGTATTATTTGTTTCATTTGTTTCATGAATAAAGGCCCTAATCATTATACGGGTATTATTTGTTTCATTTGTTTCATGAATAAAGGCCCTAATCATTATATGGGTATTATTTGTTTCATTTGTTTCATGAATAAAGGCCCTAATCATTATACGGGTATTATTTGTTTCATTAATAAAGGCCCTAATCATTATACAGGTATTATTTGTTTCATTTTGATTCTGACATCATCAATGGCTGTTCCAGACGTTATGTAAATATGAGGACCCAGTATAAAAAGTTAGTCGCAGGATAACACAGTATGGTTTAAGCCTGGCCTCTTGTCCCACCACTCTTTCCCATTCGAAAAAAGCATTTTTATATGAGAAAATAAAAAATATTTCTGTTTTTATGATTGTTCTCATTAATTAGTTATTTTTATTATTCTCTTAGAAAACAATGAACAACAATAGTTTTTGCTGAGTCTTTTGCAGAGATAATACTAATAGTTCTACCATTGCATCATCGTCTAAACTGGCCGGCATAAACCGGCATCACCTAAACCAGGGGTCGGCAACCCAAGATGTTGAAAGAGCCAGTTTCGACCAAAAAATAAATTCAAAATCTGTCTGGAGCCGCATTTTATTATTATTTTTTCCTGAGAGTGTGCAAATGAAACCAAATAGACCCGACAGGGTCCATTTGGTTCACATTTGCACACAGAAAAAAGGTCCTCAAAGAAAAATCTAAATTAACCTGGTGAAACACAACCTTTCTTCAGAAATGGAGTTTCTAAAAAAAAAAAAAGGAGTTTTACAGAACTCCATTTCTAGTCCACACAACATCTCTAAGGTATATTAATGTAATGACATAGTGAACTGAGTAAACTGTTGAAAATGGGTGGTTCAGATTGAAAGCTCCACCTCTGATAACTGCTGGGCTTTTTTGACATGGCCAAGTGCTACTTTAACTGGCAACTGTCAGACAGTGCAATGCTTTTGGGTGACTGAAATGTTTATATTATTTTGGTGTGGATCACCCCAGTGTGTGTATGTAATGCTACAGCCACTGAGCCACTAGTAGGGCTGTGTTCTGGAGTGGCATGTGGCTCCTGAGCCGCAGGTTGCTGACCCCTGACCTAAACTTTGAGGGTTGACCAACAACCAGGGGTGTAGTGGAAGGAGGGATGCAGGGGGACAGCGTCCCCCCACTTCTCACATCTAAAATATTTTTGGGGCAAAAGTAGGCCCATGTTTTTTGTCTTGTCATTTACTTCTATGGATACAATTAGGCATTGTAAACAATCTTTCTCAATATGCTATACTTGTTTTAATAGCGTGTCTGTGTGTGTTGCACAGGTGCAATGCAAATGCGCATGCAAATGCATGTGTCCACTCATTTGCAATATTTTACTATGTCATTAATAAACCTTAGAGATGTAGTGTGGACATGGTAAAAAAAAAAAAAGTTCCCCCATTCTGTGTCTCCTAGAAATGGAGGTCTGAAAAAAATCCTTAGCATGGTATCCTTAGCAATACATCTTGATGATTAGCATGGTGAAATCTTCACATCATCAAGATGTGTTACACAATGTTAATGAGATTTTCCTTTTTCTGCGAGCGTACAAATGGAACCAAATGGACCCGCTAGGGTCCATTTGGTTCCATTTGTACGCTCTCAGAAAAAAATGAAAATGGGTGGAATTCCCCTTTAAGAGGCATCCCCCCAGGCCCCCACTTCTAAAAGTCCCACTACAACACTGGGAGGTCGGGGTTCGATTCCCGGCTGGGTCATACCAAAGACTCTAAAAATGGGACCCAATGCCTCCCTGCTTGGCACTCAGCATCAAGGGATGGATTGGGGGTAAGTCCCTGCGATATACTAGCGTCATGTCCAGGGGGTGTACTTGTACATCAAGCTGCCTCACGCTACAGAAACAGGAGATAGGCTCCTGACCTATATGGGCCTCAATGGCTCAGCCGGGCCTCCTGACATCATGGCCTGGCAAGGATACTTACTTACTTACACTACTGCTGACAACCAGGGGCGTAGCTAGCAATTTAACGGCGGCGTCAAAGGGGAATTTCACCCATTTTCAACATTTTTTCTGAGAGTGTACAAATGCAACCAAATGAACCCTAACGGGTTCATTTGGTTCCATTTGTACGCTCTCAGAAAAAAAGAAGTGTCTATAGAAATCCATTAACATGATGACATACATCTTGATGATGCCATCAAGATGTGTCTCATCATGTTTTTGTGCCTTTTCTTCAGACCTCCATTTCCAGGAAACACAGAATATGGGGAAACGTTTTCATCATGTCCACCCATACAGCACCTCTAGGGTATACTAATGACATATTAGAATGTTGAAAATGGGTGGAATTCCCCTTTAAAATGCTTCAATCTGGTGCACTTTGAGATCAAATATTTTTCATAATATAATCAATTCAAATAAAGCCTTATTAATGCAAGCTTTTAGCAGTGTTGGGAATATTACTTTACCTTGTTAATATATTACTTATTAATTATTACCATCATTTCAAAGCAACATATTATATTACAATATTACTGTCTGAGCAAGTGTAATATATTAATATTACTATTACATATTACTTTTTACAAAATATATAATTAAATATTTAGTATCACTATTAATCAAATATTGTGTAGGCCAGTGGCATGCGTACAATAAAGCTTGGCTTTCTGGTCAAATCCATTTGAAATCAACTTGAAAAAACGTCACTCCTTAACGCTTATTTTCTATAATTTATCATCAACTTAAGTCATCAACATTTAAGTATTCCTCATAAGTTGATGATAAATTATAGAAAAGTCATTATTTAACTTCTGCAGTTGTCAAGATAATTTCACAAGAACACAATGAGACAGATTGACAGAAAGTAATATTGAAAGTAGTGCACTAATGCAGAAAGAAAAGTATAAATATATTAGATTGTTTTTGTTTAGTAATATATTTATATTACAAGTTACTGCATTTTGGTAATACATTATGTAATATATTAAGTTACGTAGTGCACCTGTCCCAACACTGGCTTTTAGTGCTCTTTATTGCACTCACTCTGCGAACGCAAGTAATCCTGAACTCTGGACAAATACACTCCATATGGTTGTACCAAATATTTTATTAATGTCACGTAATTATAACATAAGGATAAGAATGAACATGAAAAGGCAGCTCAAGCATTCCATATAGTCCATAGGTGAAATTCAAATCTACTAACAAAAGAATAAGGATAAACTAGAATGCAAATCTGCAATTGCAACGTGGGGTTGCCCCGATGATGTTGTAATTATGGTTATCATTATTTCCTGTATGTAACATCGAAATGATTCGATGGGTTGAGCAAGGAAGGTGATGTAGTATGATGTACATGTCACCATTACAACATCAGTGACCATTAACCCACTGCGTGGGTGACATCCATCATACATTGAATCAATAGAACAGGGGTGTCAAACTCAGATACAGAGTGGGCCAAAATGTAAAACTGAACAAAGCCGTGGGCCAAGTTTGAACAAACTAACCTTTTAAAGGGGGATTCCACCCATTTTCAAAAATTTCCTGAGAGGGTACAAATGTGAACCAAATGGACCCGCTATCCATTCGTACCCTCTCAGGAGACATGGGTCTGAAAGAAAAATCATTAATGTTAATCATTAACATGGTATTTCACCATGTTAATGATTTTTTCAGACCTCCATTTTTAGGAAATACAGAAATGGGGGAACTATTTTTATCATGTCCACACAACATTTCTAAGGTATATTAATGGCATATTATAATGGGTGAAAATGGGTTGAGTTCCTTTTTAATTTGATAATGCCACGTCACGTGGTGACGTGGCCAATCAAATCATTTCGATGCTCCTTGCTCAGCCAATCGAATCATTTTGATGTTCCTTGGTCAGCCAATCGAATGATTACCGTATTTTCCGGACTATAAGGCGCACTTAAAAGCCTTTAATTTTCTCAAAAATCCACAGTGAGCCTTACAATCCAGTGCGCCTTATATATGGATTGGTTGATTGCAGTAGCTTCTATTCCATGTTAACTGTAGTAGCTTCTATTCACTGCGCCTTATAATCCAGTGCGCCTTATGAAATCAGTTTTAAAAGGTGCGCCTTATAATCCGGTGCGCCTTATAATCCAGTGCGCCTTATAATCCGGTGCGCCTTATAGTGCGGAAAATACGGTATATATTATCATCACAAGGTGAAAAGAGCTTACAGAATAAAGGTTACAGAGAAAAAATGTTACAGAAAAAACGCATCACAATAACAATAGTGGGGTTCCCCTTCAGGCAACCCCACTAATAAAAATATGTGAATCAATATAGAAGACAGTACAGTCTACAGTATGTCAGCTCAGGTGGGTTAGGTTAAAGTCAATCTTAATGTACAAACAAATGTCTCCCTACCAGGGGCGGATGTAAGATGTCCCAATTATGGGGAAAGGGAAAATTGTATGGGAGCGGCTTCATCGCCCAGCATCAAGCCGCACCCATAGGATTTCCTGTTACAGGACTTTTATTAGGCAAGTAAAGCATCATAATGACATTAGTTGTTGTTGAAGTTACAACAGACACGCAGCATGCATAAAGCTAAAGGTCTGACTCGGAGAGTTTTCTGTTTTCAATGAGGAAATGCTGTTGGTTTAGTGATGACACAATTGTAGTTAGTAGCAGTAGTCGTGTGTCATTTTAAATATAAGCGCTTTAATTTGAAGTATCTTGGCTTGTTTTGCATGCCATCATGTTTGGTGTGGCAGACTGGGCCATTGCCCCCCCCCCCCTAGATCCACCCCTGCTCCCTACACTGTATTGGTGATTGTGTCTTTTGAGATGTGTACATATTTGCAATGAATGGCCTTTTCCTGCTGAATTAGTTCTCATGTGATATTGGGGAGTTCCAATTTTAGTAAAGCCTTTATTACAAATTAGTACAGCTAAAATTGTCTTTTAGCTGTACTAATACTAATACAAATCATTTTTTTCCTTCTGAATGAGTTCTCATGTGAGTTTTGAGACTTCCACTTTGAGCGAAGCTTTTGATACAAACTGTGCAACTAAAGGGCTTTTCCCCTGTGTGAGTCCTCATGTGTTTATTCAGGTCACTCACTCGACCACAACCTTTACCACAAACTGAGCAACTAAAGGGTTTTTCCTTCGTATGAGTAATCATGTGTTGTTTAACATGGTCAGCACGAGCAAAGCTTTTGCTACAAACTGTGCAACTAAAGAGTTTTTCACTCGTGAGACACTTGTGTGATTTCACTTGGTCAGCACGGATAAAGCTTTTGCTACAAACTGCACAATAAAAGGGCCTTTCCCCTGTATGAATCATCATATGAGTTTTCAGAAGATTCATTTTACCAAAGCCTTTGCCACATTCTGTACAACAAAAGGGATATTCCCCTGTATGAGTCCGCAAATGTTGTTTCAGACTTGCATGAACACTAAAGCTTTTGGCACAAAATGTACAACTAAAGGGCTTTTCCCCTGTATGAGTCCTCAAGTGTTGTGTTAGAGTAGATAACTGAGCAAAGCATTTGCCACATACTGCACAACTAAAGGGCTTTTCCCCTGTGTGAATCCTCATGTGTTGTTTTAAACTAGTTGGCTGAAGAAATGTACTGCCACACTCTGCACAGCTAAAGGTTATTTTATTCGGATGATTGATTTCCCCTGTATGATTTAGCATGTGTGTTTTAAAATGTTGCTTATGACGAAAACTTTTGCTACAAACTGAGCAACTAAAGGGCTTTTCCCCTGTATGAATCCTCATGTGTTGTGTTAGAGCAGATAACTGAGCAAAGCCTTTGCCACACTCTGTACAACTAAAGGGTCTTTCCCCTGTGTGAATCCTCATGTGTATTTTTAGTGTGGTTGAGTTACGAAAGCCTTTGCCACACTCTGTACAACTACAAGGCTTTTCCCCGGTATGAATCATCATGTGAGTTTTCAAATTACCACTTTTACCAAAGCCTTTTCCACATTCTGTACAACTAAAGCATTTTGTAACTGACTCTATACGACTAAGGTCTTTGGCCCCTGTGCGATTCTCTGTGGATAGAGTATGTTTCGATGATGTCACGTCCTGTTTGTTGCTCAAAGACAACCTTTGTTCTGCATTTTGTGTCCGATGTGATTTCATTGTTTTTACACCTGCCTGGTCTTCCCTGGTCTCCCACTCATCACTGTCTTCAGTGCAGTCCGATTCAGAACAGTGTGAAGAGAGGAGTTGGTCATCACTAGATGTTCCACAGTCCTGCACATCAGCTTGTGCTCTCAGGTGTTCAGCTGGGGTACTGGATAGAGGCTCCATATGTCGGTTTTCATCATCATCACTTTTTATTGGTCTTTGAACTCGTTTCTTCTGTTCCTCCTTCATCTCTGGAGGCTGTGGCTCCTCCTCTTTACACATGGTGAACTGCAGGGGGTCTAGGAAGGAAAAAGAGTCATCAGGCTTAAATTGATGTGAAACATATATGAAACGATATATGGTACATAAGGCAATTATTATTAGCACTACATGACAGCTGTCCAACACCCGTCTGTGATGCAATGCTAGAGGGACTACTATCCAACAGCAACCCAAGACTCCTGAATTGCTGCCCTCCACTCCTAGTGCTTACTGCTTAACATTAGAGTTTGAAGTGTTGGCTCTGCTTTCGGCCAGCAGCCTCTTTCTTTCCACACCCCCCATCCCATGCAGGGCATTCCAGACCTCGTTCAGTTAAAGCAATCCAGGCACAGATAATGTAGTGTACACTTCCACTAGTTGCAGATCAACCATGGCTAATGTTGAAATGTATTAGATAATAGGGATAATATTTTTCTGTCATGTACTGGCTACCAATGACACTGGCTGACATTGGAATAAAAGTAAATTTCATTGACCAAAATGATGTTGTGTGGACATGATAAAAAAAAGTCGAGTGGAGGTCGAGGTGGTCAATTCATACAGGTTCCTGGGTGTGGAGCTCGACCACAATCTGCTGGTCAGTTAATACAAACGCTCTGTACAAAAAGGGCCAGAGTAGAATGTACTTTCTGAGGAACCTGGCCTCCTTCAACATCTGCAAGAAGCTCCTGCAGATGTTCTATGAGTCAGTAGTCTCCAGCGTCCTCTTCTATGCCGTGGTGTGTTGGGGAGGGAACGCCAGACAGAGGGACACTGCCAGATTGGACAGACTGATAAAGAAAGCCAGCAAGGTGACAGGGACCAAGTTGGACTCAGTGGCGGTAACGGCGGAGAAGAGGACCCTGGCCAAGACACTAGCCATACTGGACAATGTCAATCACCCACTGCACTCAGCACTTTACTCCCAAAGGAGCAGCTTTAGTAACAGGCTCCTGTCCCAGACATGTAGCACAGATAGACTCAGGAACTCCTTTGTCCCAAGAGCCATCAGACTGTACAACGATTCAGTGGGGGCCGTGGGGGGAAGACCGGGCGGGAGGAGAGTGGCCAGTTAGCTATAGCCTATTATCTCTGCTGCTTTTTAACTGTGTTATGCTGCACTTTTTAACCCCATGTTTTTAATCCATAGCCCTTTTTTTATTCTTTTTATACTTCTGCTGATGTAATGTACTTCCTCACATGCTCATCATGCTTCTTTTATCTTAATCTTTGTATGAATGTACTGCACTGGAGCTGTGGACAAAGCAAATTTCCTTCGGGATTAATAAAGTATTTATCTATCTATCTATCTATTAGCATGGTGAAATACATCTTGATGACATCATCAAGATGTACCATGTTAATGAGTTTCCTTTTTTTCTGAGAGTGTACAAATGGAACCAAATGGACCCGCTAGGGTCCATTTGGTTCACATTTGTACACTCTCAGAAAAAAAAAAAGAAAAGAAAATGGGTTGTGTCCTAGCAACATTGAAAGGGAAAACTCTCATTGGACTGTCATAAGTAAATGAGCCACTCAGTGGCTGAGCACATTCTCAAACACCAGGCTCACAGACAGTTAACACAGCAAAGAGTGCTGTGAATTTAGCTCCCATAGCTAAAATCCTTAAAACTAAAGAAAGCAAGGACTGTAAAACAATTATCTTTTACTTTGTCTAATAACAACCAAAAACATAGGTGTGCGGTGTCACTGAGCAGGAGGGGTGGGAGGGATTATTTTGTTTTCCTATGCTTTCTGAATTATCTTCTGTATTTTTGTCACTATAGTTACTTTATTATTTTATATTATCATAATCATTTTATTTATTTATTTTCCTTTTTTTGCATATATTATAAAGAGAAGCAATTTTGTAATTGTGTCAATATTCCTGTACATTGTCTTCAAAAAATAATAATAATAATAATAATTGACAAAAAAAAAAAAAAACCTAAAACATGAACCTTGAAATAAAAAAGTTGTCCTTTAATGTTAATCTTAAGGACAGAGTTAGGAATGGATGAGTTGGACCAAGGTGTTGTTGTAATAATAAAGACAACCCTTTCTCCATCGATCCGCAGAAACCTTCACGTCATAGAGTGGTACGCAATAATCGCTATCGCTATGAGGTCTTACACTATTTCAGACAAAATTATAATTAATAAAATGCTTACTGTAGCTCAGCACAGAACAAAGAAAACCAGCATGAAAGTTGAAACTTACCGAACTCCAGTTGGTTTTCAGGTTCCTGTTTAATAGAAATGGTCCTGGTTGGTGCAGGAGAACTCATGTGTAGGCTGGTCTGGAATGAAGGAATTAAAGAAACACTTTTAAAATCAAAATGATTCTCAAGTAGCCCCTCTCAAAGTCCCTCCCCAATCCGGCCTTGTCCAATAGGCACGTTAGACCTGGATGGCAACAGTTTTGGATTGGCATTGGACAGTGGCTAAACCCCACCCCAAAGGGCGGGGTTAAAGGGGAAGTCCACCCATTTTCAACATTCTAATACAGGGGTGGGCAATTATTTTTCCCAAGGGCTAAATGAGATGCATAAAATATTGTGGCAGGCCAAGACTAAAGGATGATCTAAAGTCTGCGTAGTATTAATTTAATTTAAAACTAACCATAAGACCAACCATTTTGACACCGGGGCCTTCTATTTATTCAGAATTTAGGACACAAGGACCACTATTTCAGCCCCACAGACCCCAAAACTAAAGATTCATTTTGCTTTTTGTCAACAATACCAGGCTGGATTTCACAAACAAAACAGTCAAACATACAGATCAAAATGAACATTAATCTACTACATTCTCTAGTTGTGTAGACTTGCGGCTAATTCAGGGGATGAATATTTTAACTCTTGAGAGCATAAAAATGAAACCAAATGGACCTGCAAGGGTCCATTTGGTTTCATTATTACGCTTTCAAAGAGTTACATCTGGTTAACCAACTTTACATATTTAACTGGAACTCTCTCAAGGACCACTGGTTGAAAACCACAGTACCCTTTCATGGACCGGTCAGAGTCAGCCAAAGGGCCGCATTTGGCCCCCGGGCCGCATAATGCCCAGGTATGGTCTAATTATATGACATTAGTATACCCTAGAAGTGCTGGGTGGATATGATAAAAACGTTCCCCCATTCTGTGTTCCCAAGAAATGGAGGTCTGAAGAAAAACACTAACACAGTGAAACATCTTGATGACATCATCAAGATGTACTTTCACCATGTTAATGGATTTCTTTTAGACGCTTCTTTTTTCTCCGAACGTACAAATGGAACCAAATGAACCCGCATGCGTGATGTCTCTGTGCCCCTGCCCTTGCACCCTCTCACCACTATTGTGAAGTCAGTGAGGGTCCAGGATTAGAGGGTTTAGGGCAGACATTGAAATTCTATTGTAATCTAGCAAGGTCACACCTTGAAATGCTTTGAGTAGAACTTGCCATCCCCATTCCCCAACCTTAGTATAATGACATATGAAACACATTTACATTTAAGTGAACAGCTGTGACAGAGGTGTGTGTGGGGACAGAGGTGAGATCCCCCCCCCCCCCCCCCCCCCCCCCACACACACACACACACACACAAACAATGTAGAAGATTAATGGTCAAAAACACATGATCTGTGTGTTTGACTGTTTGGGTTTGCAAATCCAGCCTGGTATTGTGAACAAAAGCAAAAGTTTTGGGGTCTGTGGGGATCAAATGTCCTCAAATGGTGGTCCATGGCTCAAATGCTGAATAAATAATGGGCCCTGGTGTCAAAATGGTTGAAAACCACTGCTTCATATGAAAAACTTTGTGGCCCACCCTGCCATTCTTTCAGCCCACCCTATAGTAGGGCTGGCTAAATCCAGCCCTGTCTGGTGATAAAATGCCATGGCCACCAATGCAATCAAAAACATCAGCCAAAGAACAAGATTCCTATACAGCAGTGGTTTTCAACCTTTTTGATACCAGGGACCACCATTTATTCAGAATTTGAGCCACGGACCACCATTTGATGACATTTTAGTCCCACAGACTCCAAAAACTACTGATTTATTTTGCTTTTGTCCACAATTCCAGGCTGGATTTGGGAATACAAAACAGTCAAACATACAGGTTAAAATGACCATTAATCTTCTACATTCCCTAGTTGTGTAGACTGGGCTAATTCACATGATGAATATATTAACTCTTGAGAGTGTAAAAATGAAACCAAATGGACCCTTGCGGGCCCATTTGGTTTCATTTTTACACTCTCAAGAGTTACATCTAGTTAACCAACTTAGCTGGGTACCACCTGGAAGCCTCTCAAGGACCACTGGTGGTCCCCGGACCACCTGTTGAAAACCCCTGCTATACAGGATCTCCTCACTGGTCGACAAAAACATCTCGAAGACCCTAGTAGGACCCCTAAGGTTTCTCCGACTATGCCTGCAGCTGTTGGCACCACAGCACCTCAAAGGCGGTAAAAACAATGCTACATACCTCCCTAAAAACAAACTGGTCAGGCTGTTACTTGGCCTCATCCCCCGAACCCACCTCACCCCTGCCCATTTTGACAGACTGGGTTGGGTGGCTTTGGGTTGACGACAGAGTACAACATCTTACAATGGGTCTGGTAGGCCTACACAAGATTTGATACTCTACCGAAATACTCATGTACCTGCCCAAATACCTCCCTAATGTAAACAAAGTCTACCCCCACAACACCAGAGGGAGTTCAATAAACCATGTGCAACCCAGATTTGGCACAAACTAGGGACTTGGCATTCGATTTTTCCCGCTCCTATGCCACCAAAATGTGGAATGCTTTACCAATGAGTAGACCTCCCCCTGTGGTGAGGAGAACACACACACACACACACACACACACACACACACACACACACACACACACACACACACACACACACACACACACACACACACACACACACACACACACACACACACACACTGACTCCAAAGCTTAAAATAATTGATATACTTTTGTAGATATGTGGAAAATGAATGTGATTTCCATTGTCATTTTGGTGAAACGAAAAGACCTGGGAACCTAAAATTTCAGAAATTTCAGAAAGAAAGAAAAAATCCAAGTCACTTCTAAGTTTAAAAGGTATTTATTGAGTTTATTTATAGAAATATTAACAATGACATGGACTCGTGCTGGTTGTGCCTTTCCACCACCATAGGTGTGTGTGTGTGTGTGTGTGTGTGTGTGTGTGTGTGTGTGTGTGCATGCGTGCGTGCACGTGTATGCGTGCGTGCGTGTGTATGGCTGAATTGGGTAAAGGCAGTATTTAAATGTAAGGCACTGTTATAAATTTACAGACTTTTCAACCTGAATGAGATCTCATGTGATATTCCAGATGTCCAAATTCCAGTGTGAGTGCAGCCTACATAATTTACAAACAATTATTTTTTTGCATACAAATAAAGGAACTTTCTACATGATTTTCAGATTACTAATATTAAAACAGACTTTGTTACATTTGCTATGTATAGCATTACAAAGCTTTTACAAAATGTACAAATAAAGGGCTTTTCACCTGCAGGAGGAATCATGGGTGGATTATCACATTAGCGTTTGCTACAAACTATAAAAAAGGGCTTCCCCCTGTATTAACCTTCAGACCCATTTGACCAAAGCCTTTGCCAGACTGCAAAAAATACACAACCAGCTCAGTGACCTTTTGGTTAGGGTGCCCGAACTGAGACTGGGAGGTCAGCGTTCAATCACACAATTACTTGGCTTTCCAACTGTATGAGTGTTGTTTCAGAATTGTTTGAAAAGTAAAATTTCTGGTACAAAATGTACGACTAAAGTTTTTTGCCCCGTATGAGTAGCTGACCAAAACCTCTGCCACACTCAGCATAATTAAGAGCTTTCCTTGTGTACTGTAAATCCGTGTGTATTTTTGGGGGCACTCCTAAATACAGTTTTTGTTTATTCTTCAACACAATAGACAATGAAAAGTTAATGTTTTGAAGCCTAAAACAAACATTATCACCTGTTGCTTAAACAAACATGTAAGATGATCACGTGTTGATCAGTTTTTTTTTTTTTTTTTTTTTTAGCTGACTGGTGTTTAAATGCACAAACATTTCCCAATGCCACATGGGTGCTGTGCTTTTCTGTTCAGATGCAGAAGTTAAATCTCTGCTACTTTGTTAATGAGTTCTTCTCATATGAGTTTTCAGAAGTCCACTTTGTGTGAAGCTTTTGCTACATACTGTACAACTAAAGGGCTTTTCGCCTGTGTGAATCCTCATGTGTTTCTTGAGACTGCTCATTTGACCACAACCTTTGCTACAAATTGTGCAAATAAAGGGTTTTTCTCTCGTATGCGTAGTCATGTGGTCTTTAAGATTGCAAGTATGAGCAAAGTTTTTGCCACAAACTGTGCAACTGAAGGGTTTTTCTCTTGATTTTTCGCTTTTATGAATGGAAATGTGTGATTTTGCATGTTCTGCACGTGCAAATCTTTTATTACAAACTGTACAAAAAAAGGGCTTTTCCCCTGTATGGATCTTTTTGTGCCTTTTCAGACGAGACATCTGAACAAAGCCTTTGCCACACTCGTCACAACTCAAGGGCTTTCCAACCCTATGAGTCAGCAAGTGTTGTTTTAGACTTCCACAAACAGAAAACGTTCTGGCACAAAATGTACAACTAAATGGTTTTTCTCCTGTGTGAATCCTAACATGTTGTTTCAAGGTAGCTGACTGAACGAAACTTCTGCCACACTCTGCACAACTAAAGGGTTTTTCCCCTGTATGAATCCTCATGTGTATTTTCAGACTACATGCATGACCAAAGCCTACACCACACTCTGCACAACTGAAGGGCCTTTGATCCGGCCTCGTATGAATCCTCTTGTGTATCATCATATTTTGCTTGGTACGAAAGGGTTTTCTACAAACCGAACAACTGAAGGGCTTTTCCCCCGTATGAATCATCATATGGTGTTTCAAATATCCCATCTGAACAAAGCTTTTGCTACAAACTGAACAACTAAAGGGCTTTTCCCCTGTATGGATCTTCATGTGTTTATTTAGTAGACCTGAGTAGCCAAAGCCTTTGCCACACTCTGTACAACTAACAGGTTTTTCCCTTGTGTGACTCATCATGTGACGTTTCAATCTAAACATTTGACCAAAGCCTTTGCCACACTCTGTACAAATACAGTGTTTGGTCCCTTCCTGTGTACAACTAAAACCTTTGTTTCCTGTGTGATTCCCGGTCGATAGAGTTTGTTTTGATGATGTCAGGTCTCGGGACTGTATATTGCTCAGAGACAACCTTTGTCCTTCTACGTTTTTTGTATTATGTGATTTCAGTGTGTTTAAATCCGACTGCTCTCTGTCCCACTCATCACTGTCTTCAGTGATGTCAGATTCAGAACAGTGTGATGTTCTGAGCTCCTGTACATCATCTTGTAATGTCATGTATTCATTTGAGGTACTGGCTAGATGCTCCATCTCTCTGTTTTCATCATCATCATCATCATCATCTTCACTTTTCTTTGCTAATAATGTGGTCGACCCATCACCTTTGATCTCTGGAGGCTCTGGTAAATCCTCTCGAAAGACAGCAAATGGCAGGAAGTCTAGAAGAGGACAAATAATGCGACAGATTAGCGATACAGTGAAAATATCTGGCAACATATTTCAAATGTGATCAATAAGTTGCTTGTTGAAGTTGCAGCAGACACGCAGCATGCATAAAGCTAAAGGTCTGAGTCAGAGAGTTTTCTGTTTTCAATGATGAAATGCTGTTGGTTCAGTGGTGACACAGCTGTAGTTAGTTAGTAGCAGTAGTAGTGTTTCACATAATTTTAAATATAATCATTTTAAATATATGTTTGGTGGGGCAGACTGGAGATTTAGGAAGTCTAGAAGAGGACAAATAATCCGACAGATTAGCGCTACAATGAAAATATCTGGCAACATATTTCAAAAGTGATGACACATAAGGCATATACAGTATGATACTGTACATATAACAAGGCATGACACCTGTGACCTGCAATAAGAACAATGCGTAGATCTCTTTTATCTTTTTATCCAATGGTTCCAGCGTCCCCATTAAAAATCCACTCACCCAAGTCAAAGTCGTGGAAGTGCTGGGGTAACCGTCTCTGTCTCTTCCTCCGTCCTGCTGCCTGGAGCTCTGGAGAAATGCTTCTGGATGCTTCTGGAGAACTCATCTTCACCTGCAGGCTGGACCCCACAGACGGGTCTGGAGTATCTGGAAAGAAGGAACAGAATAAGGACGTTGTAGTGTGACTTTTAGAAATGGGCGGACACCCCATAAGACACATGCATGCACACGCATTTGTATTCTCGTGCATTTGTGTGCACATGCGCAACACTATTAAAACAACAGACTTGTATAGCCTAATTAGAAACGGGGTTTACAATGCTTAATATATGCATAAAAGTAATTCACAAGTCAAAAAAACATATTTTGGGGGGACTGCTACTATTTTTAGTTAAGTACACATATATTTGGCAAAGTGAGTTTAACGTTTGTGGAGGCAGAGTGTTTTCTTGATGTCTTTTATTTCCATGCAATACTGATGATTCTATGCAGAAAAGATGAAACTTATGCAAGGCAGAGTATAACCATAATACAACCATTGACGTTTCCCATGTGTCTTTGTATTACAGAATGTAAACCTGATATGCATAATATTTGAAAATGTCTTAATTTATTCATTTGTTCATTGTAAATAATAACTGTATACTTAGCATAATGTTCCTTTAGGAGTCCATAACTGTGGTTCTTTTACCAAAGGTGCAAATTAATGTTCATCCTGCACCCTATATCTGTTAGTGAATGAATGAATGAATGAATGAATTTCTTATTGACAGATGAGAGATACAGTACAATTCAAGTACAACTACATCAAATCTGACAGAGCTGATTGGACACACTAGTTAAGCATACACTTGTTTACAATAGTGGCCAACTTGTTCATTTCATTTAGGCATTCAAATACATACAAAACAACTACTTCAGTGAAGTCAGAAGCAGCAAATCATGGAGGTAAAATCATAGTGGAGGTAAAAAGGGAAAAAGAGAAATGTACAAAGAGGAGAGGGGGGTGGGTGGAGGGATTCTGTCAATAAATTCACTGGGGATAAAGCATTAAACCATTTTGGACAGAATTGCGGGTGATTGATATGCACCGGTCACAGTGGTTTTCTTTACAAGTGCTATGAGCAGAAAGTGTAGGCCTATGTTGACAAAGATCTGTGTAAAGAAAGTGGAGATATACTGTACTCTATCTGGCTAGTATGTAGGAGGACTCTCTAGGTCAGGTATGTCAAACTCAAACCCACAGCAGGCCAAAAATATTAAAAAATGCGATAAGTTGAGGGCCAGGCTGTGTTTCAACACACAGGCACCGGTTTACCCAGTACAGTCCCAGCCAAACAGCAAAAAAGTAATGCTCCTTCAGAAAACAATGCCCCTTACTAGCAAGACGAATGCAAAGATGAAACTGCAATGCATTAAAATGCATTCACGGTAAAATGACAAAAATAAATCAATTGAGTTGAGAAAGTAAAGCAATGCATTGCAAATTCATTTCTATCATGGTGTGCATCTAACAGTATAACCCAACCCTACAGTAAATATTATCCCGCGGGCCAAAGATACAGTAATTCTTTCACAGACAGATTTTCACAGATTTGCCTCCAGTCCTTGAATTTGACATGTGATCCAGGGCCCTCTATTAAAGACATACGTTCTGGAAATATGACTATATATGTACGTTGTATGTAGTCATCTACTATGTAACATATTTGCTTGTAAAATAGAAATGTAATAACATGAGCGCAGAAAAAAGGAAAACAAAACTAGCATGACACTCACTGAACTCCAGGTGGTTTCCAGGTTTGTGTTTTTTCCTGGTTGGTGATGTAGAACTCATGTGCTGCTGCTGCAGCCTGGACTCCACCAACCGGTCTGGAATGAAGGAACCAGTATAGAATGAATCAGAAGTGATCACACATACACTTTACAGGCCACTAACCATGTTCAACCAAGATTTGGCAAAAACAAGGGAATTAATTCCTTCCGCTAATATGCGACCAAAATGTGGAACGCCCTACCAACAGTCATAAAGACTTGTGAATCCCTTGACTCCTTCAAAACCGCTCTCAAGGGGCACCTACAGATGGCTGCAATTCGAAACTGTCCTCTGGGCATTTAGGGGCCCCCCCTAAATGCCCAGTCTGCCCCGCCAAACACGATGGCATGCAAAACAACCCCAGATATTTCAAATTAAAGTGCTTATATTTCAAATGATTTGAAACACTACTTGTGGCACCACTAAACCAACAGCATTTCATCATTGAAAACAGAAAACCCTCTGAGTCAGACCTTTAGCTTTATGCATGCTTGTCTGATAAAAGTCCTATAAATGAAAACACCCCCCCCCCCTTCAATTGGGAAATGTTACATCCGGCCCTGCCCGCTCAAGCCCCAGCCAAACAGCAAAAAAGTAATTTTCCTTCAAAGATCAATGTCCCTTAATAGCGAGATACATGCAAAGAGGAAACTGCATCCCACGAACATTGCATAGAACTATAGAACATATTTGCTTGCCATCCTCAAATTTCCTCCACAAAGACACTCCTCTTCACTTCTCCTCCACAGACACCTGTTGTTGAACAGTTGCTCAAGGACATTTCTCACAACAATTCGCTGTGATAAGACATTCCACACATTCCACAAGATGAAAGAAACCTGAACATCAACTTGCCAAGTTACAACTACAAACACATCGGTGTAATCCTGTGAATGACTCAATAGAACGAATAAATAAAACGTCTGTTGGTCTGTCATGACCGTAAACATTTGTTTCCTGCTCTTCCCCAGTCAGTGGCTTCATATTTGAGCTGTGCAGAACATTGATGACTCTGGGCAATATACTGACCCAGAGGGGCGGATCTAGGCATGGGGGGCAATGCCCTCATAGATGCGCCGACTGTCGCACCAAACATGGTGGCATAACCCAAATTTCCAAGATATTTCATATTAAAAGTGCTTATACAGTATTTAAACTGATTTGAAACACTACTACTGCTACTAACTAACTACAATTGTGGCAACTGGCAACACGAAAGTTTAGTGGTGCCACTAGTGGTGCTGTGTGTCTGTTGCAACTTCAACAACAACTGATGTTGTTATTGATGCTTCACTTGCCTAATAAAAGTCCTGTAACTGAAAATGGTATAGATGCGTCTTCATTGCCCGTGGCGCGAAGCGACACGGGAGATGAAGCCACCCCCATACCATTTTCTCCTGCCCCCCTTTACACAATGGGAACAGTGATTTTACATTAAGAATTTAGACTAGATTTACTAGTGCAAAGTGGCATTTTTGTACCCCTTTTCTTTTAGGACTTATTTAGATTCGATATATTTATTGAATTATGTGTAACCCTGACTTATACATCAAAAATATAAATAATACCAAACAACCTTTGAAGTAAACAACATATACAATGAACACATTAATCCAATTCAATGTGCAGTACAAGCCTATCCTTTCAGTTTAAAACACCAGAACAAATATTATCATAATTTCTATGATAAATTAAATATACCGGTAAATACCTATTCTGTACAATGTTACTACAGGATTCAGCCGGTCATCAGGCCGTCCATAGTCCTGGTCCATCCCTCGATGCTCCTCTGACATTGGCTCCCTGTAGTCGTCTGATAGAAAGCACCACTTTTCACCATCAACTCTCAGCAACCAGCCCCTCCTCTCAGAAATCCCCTGTATAGTCCTGATCACGTGAGCCTGTGGGTATAATGTTCAGCTCTGCCAACATGTAGCGCCAGAACCCGTTTTATTTTTAGACAGAAGACAGACAGACAGGCATAGACATAGACAGACAGGCAGGCAGGCAGGCAGGCAGGCAGGCAGGCAGACAAGTTTGAC
Organism: Benthosema pterotum; assembly: GCA_039105355.1. NCBI lineage: Eukaryota > Metazoa > Chordata > Actinopteri > Myctophiformes > Myctophidae > Benthosema > Benthosema pterotum. The sequence continues at coordinate 6,830,508 of CM076982.1, forward strand.
AAGCACACTGTAAGCCAGTATCTGTGATGGTATAGAATTTGTATTGTGAAATCAAATGACACCTTTGTAGCATTGCAAGCATAGTGTGGAGGATTGCACAGTAAAGCGTTTTTTGTTTTTGTTTGTTTGTTTCCCTGCATCTATTCCTTCTTTACTGACAATTGCAATTGACAACTGCATTTCTGTATATACATTTTACAAGTTGGTTTGAAAGGCTAACTTGTTTATGGGCTAAATGCTCTCTACAACAGAACGTATTCAGCCAAAGTGTTAATCATCCATGTGTCAATCGTCCATTTAATTTGTTCTATATCATTTAGGATTTGGGACTGAAACACGAAACCCCAGCTGAAGGTCAGACAGACAGCCTATCATACCACAAGGACACCGCTGGATCCTTCTACAGTATCGTCTAAGAAGATTTGAAGATCCATGTTGTAATGTCCCGACCCCATTTGTTTTTTTTTACTACTTGACTATAACAAAGCAATATTCTGCAAAAACACCTCTACAAAACACTTGGTAAAATATAACAAGGTGACGTGTTACGCCACCGTGTGAGGGTTTCAAGTGGTTAATGAATATAACAGCCAGGGACTTTCATGGATACAATTAGGCATTGTAACAATATTTCTCAGTATGCTATTATTTTTTTCTAATAGCTTGTCTGTGTGTGTTGCGCAGGTGCACGCAAAGGCGCATGCAAAAGCAAGTGTGCATGCACATGTGTTAAAGGGGATGTTGTGGCTGAAAATGATCCCCAATAGATCACTCATGCCGGCAGGCTAAGCCTGGGAGTTCTAGAAACTGTATGACGCGCAACACAATAGACTAAAACACCAATGATAAAAACGATTCAAACAAGGAAATAAGTTCATACTGTTTATATAGATCAGTGCACCAAATCATTACAATTATTCAATTCAAGACAATAAATAAATCGCAATAAATATGTGCAAAGTCTACAAACAGTGAGTTAATGCTATACCAGTATGAATCAAATTATCAAAGTGCAAGTGCTAAAGTGCGTACGGTCAACAAATTATGTAGCCTCCCAGCTCACCCTGCCTCCAAGAATCCAAACCAGCCTTGGGGTGAGCCGGGAATGACCGGCACTTTGTAAGCTACTGGTGGCCACCCACAGAGGTGCTTCGACCAATAAACGAAGCCCAATGCGGTGCGCACCTCACCAACCCAGTGAATACATAATGTGAGCTATAGAAGGTCATTTTGGCTCCTACATTCCGGCCCCTAATTATGCCTGGGCACTAATTACAACTATCATTAATATGTAGGAGCTCAAATTATCCTTAGCAAAATACAAAAGTAGAAAAATAGAAATAGAAAATTCTATGCAAATTAGTCAATCATCATAATGCATCATTATTTCATCAATAGGATCTTCGTTCATCCGTATTCTCCTCTCCATCTGCAAAACAGGGAAATAAAGAGAGTGGGAGAGAGAGAGAGTTCAAAGAGCTCGAGAGCTCCAAGCGAGAAAGGATCCATAGAGCATGAGCTCTCCAAGTGAGACTTCAAGGCCCCTCTGCTTCCTGAAGCCACGTCAATCTGCGTCTCCTCTCTGCATACTGAATCTTCAGTGGTCTGCATGCTCTCACGTAGTTTCTCTTCATCAAGATCTGGCTGCGCAAGAAGCCTCCTGCTCTGAGCCAGGTCCAACATCTTCCTGACCCCAAAAAGCCAACTGACCACTTCTCCCAACCAGAACCAAGGCGGAATGCAACTGGTAAATGACACGTTTTTCTCTTTAGCATGAACTGCCCTCACGGACACGTCCTTTGGAGAGACCTGCACAGAACGAGCGGATAGGTCTCGAGACTCCATTTCAGCTTGCGCCCAAGTATTGGACGACAAGGGTTCCGCACCAGCTCCACTGTCTGCCAAGCTACTGCACACACAGAACTCTTCAGCGAGGTGAGACTTGTAGAGCCAGGCTACCCGTTGCTGAGCAGCAGTTATAGGCAACGCCTCACCTCTGCATGTCTGATCTTCACTGAGATGAAGTTCCTGGTGCCGGGCTGCCCATTGCTGGACAGCACTTATCGACAAAACCTCACCCCAGCCCGGCTTAGCTCTGCGTATGCCTTGCAGATGTTTCTCAGTGCTGGGCACCACAGGTCCAATAAATCCTGTGCGATCTTCCTCGAGATGAAGCTCTAAGCGCCGGGCTGCCCATTGCTGGACAGCACTTATCGGCAACGCCTCATCCCGGCCTAACTGATGTCTGCACTGTGTTTCCTCGGTACTGCACAACGCAGGTGCGGTGAAACCTGTGGGATGTCCAGCCACCTTCTTGTTCTGTTTACGGACACCAACCAGCTGAACAGACTTTGTGACAGACCCTGTGCTGCCTTCTGTCGTCGATCCAAGTTGCTCATCCTTCGTGCATTCAGGGACGCCTGCCTTCTCCTGCTGCTCCCACGGCTGGTCAACTCTGGCAACTGCAATACGATTCACAGTGATGGGATTCCCACCTGTGATGTGAAATCTGCCGCCTCCTCCAAGGGGACCATTCACGGTCCAACCCAACATTGTTCTGACCGCGTAAGGACCACCACCAACACTCCTAACCACCTCCCATGGCTCTAGAGCCTCAGGAACATTGGTGCCAATAAGAAGATCCACCCCCGAGTCGATCTCTGTGATCTTGAGGTGTTCAAGATGCGGCCATTTCCGCAAGTCTTCCTGCCTCGGAATGTTACCTTGATCTACAGGCATGCTCTCCTGCGTGTAGACTGCAGGTAGCTCACAGAAAACATCTGTGTCCAGCCCAGCTACCTCCAAGTCCAAAACAACCCTGCTACTGACCACCTTCTCCTGACCCATTGTCCTTAGGAGGATGTCAGTCTTCTTTCCTGAGAGGTTCAACCTGTCCATGAGCCCCTCCGTGCAGAATGAAGCGGAGCTCCCAGGATCAAGAAAAGCATAGGTCACCAACATCTGACCTTTCTTAGACTTCACTCGAACGGGAAGTATGGCAAGAGTGCAGTCAGTCTCTCCGGCCCCAGTAAGACCACCGGACTGCACTGTGATCGAATTGTTCTCCTCTGTCGTCTCCAATTCTTCTGGCGCTTGCACTGGACTCTCCTCCTCAGGGTAGACATGCAACATGGTGGGATGTCTCTTACCGCACACTTTGCACACCAGACGTGCATTGCATTCACGGCTTCTGTGCCCAATGCACATACATCCAAAGCACAATCTTTTCTCCCTCAAGAAGGACATCTTCTCTTCATGCGTCTTCCTTTCCAATAGACAACATGTGTCCAATGAATGCCCAGCTCCACAAAGCAAGCAAGTTTTGACAACAGGTAAGCAAAGTTCTTTCTTCGGTCCAGTGTCAACCCTTTTGTCGACTGTAGCGACAGTAGTCGCAAAGCTACTTCTGTTTACTTCTGCAAAGTACTGAGGTTTAGCAGGCTTCACTTCCTTCCTCGACACTGCAGGGGTAGAATCCTGGATATCCCCAAACAGTGGGTCGCTCGCAATCTTCACCTGCCATTCAATGAATTCAACAATGTCGCCAAATGTGGCTCTGCGATGGTTCGTCTCCTGCAAGTTACAAGCGACATCTCTCCACTTCTCCCTGAGCTTGTAGGGCAACTTCTTGACAACAGCCTGCATGTTAGCAGGAACATCCAGCTCGTATGTGGATTCAAACTCCCCAAGAGCATTGAAGCAGGACCGCAGCAAGAAGCTGTAAGACTGAAGCGCATCAACATCCTCTGCCTTTATCGCTGGCCACAAGAACACCTTGTTCATGTACGCAGAGGTGATCTTCAAAGAGTTGCCGAAATGCTCTTGCAACAAGGATTTGGCTGTGGCATAGCCAGTTTCGGAGGACATATGCAGACAACTACGAACCATGTCTCTGGGCTTCCCTTTCGTGTACTGCTCGAGAAAGTACAAGCAATCCTTGGCGCTGTGAGTCTTCTCCTCGATGCAGTGCTCAAAGGCTCTCATGAAGGTTTGGTACTCCAAAGGATCACCATCAAAGGTTTGCATGTCACGTCGTGGAAGAAAGAACAAAGACTGCTGTTTAGCAAGCAAAGAGGTTATCTTGTTTTGCTCCTTTAAGACAGAGATCAGCTGATCATGATTGACACCATCTTGGACTAAGGGTGCAGGCTGCCGCAACTGCGACTGAGGACGAACTTGAGGATCGGGCCATCCACTTTGCCACACTGTAGCTGCCTCAGGCCTTGGCTGCGATTGCAACCCTAGACAAGTCACCTTAGGCCGAGCATCCAAAGAGGGAGGACGTGTCTGCTCAGGTTGAGCATCCAGGAGCTGTGAACATGGCTGCTGTTCACCTGACATGTACTGAGATGGCTGCCATACTCGCTGCTGCCTCGTGTTCTTCACCAACATAGCTCGAGAATCAAGCAAAGATGGACGTGCGGCTGACTGCTTATGCCGTGCATCAAGTGGATGTGAACGTGACTGTGGTTCACCCATTACAGCATGCTGAGAAGAGTGCCCCCCTGACGGAGGAACAAAGGTTTCAGCATCAGGATCCAATGGTTGAGAAAGCTTTTCTCTCCCTTTCTCAACATAAGAATTCATTCCATCTGACCTACTGGCTGAAGAACCAGACACCTGAGAGGAGGAGGCCTTCAAGACGTTGAGCTTTGCTGCTGATGCCTCTATCTCTGCCTCCAACTCTAGCTGTTCTTTCCTTCTTTTTAGTTGTGCCTCTTGCTCTTCACGAGCTCTTCTGAGCTGTTCTAGAGCCTGTCTGGACTGTGCCTCTTGCTCTTCTAGAGCCCTTCTAGACTGTGCCTCTTGCTCTTCACGAGCTCTTCTGAGCTGTGCCTCTTGCTCTCTTAGTTGTGCCTCTTGCTCTTCTAGAGCCCTTCTGGTCTGCGCCTCTTGCTCTTCTAGAGCCTGTCTCTCTTTGAGCTTCTTCTGGCGAGCGAGAAGACCTGCCATGTCTGCTTCTGCTATCAGGCGTGCGGATGCAGCAGAAGAAGTAGTGGACCTACACTTACTACCTGCAGTGCTTCTTTCCTTTGATGGCTCAACTGACACATTAGAGATACTATCATCTGGGTTAACATCATCAATGACTGAAGCTGCCACCACACCCCCACGGCCATCTGGAACACAGGAAGCATTTGGGTTATTCACTGCATTAGATGTTTCAACAAGATGTGGGGTTACGTACAAAGGTATAATAGCCTCTTCCTGTAACTGCGCTGTACTTTGAATGGAAAGATTTTGAGAGAGCCATTTGTTTGCATTTTCAGTGAAATCAACTTTGCGTTTTTGTATGTCTGAAAACCAATTGTTTTGTCTCTCTTGTTCCTCTGGGGGAAGCAATGGAATGACCGAATCATGGAGACTGCTTGCTTCATCGTACAGTGCAGATACATTGTAAAGATTGAACTGGACAGCATTTGCATTTTCAGAGCTTTGCATAAGGTCATTAATTGCTTTTACAAGTCGTTCAATTTTGTTAACCTTAGCTTTGCGTTCCCTTTGAAGTTGTTCAATTTTGTTTGATAGTGCTTTCGCAGTGAGCATTGATTGCCGTTTTGGCTCGTTTGCACTGGTAGTAGAACCTGGCCTTGATGAACTAGACATTCTGAATTAGCATTAAAATGAATCAAAGTCAAAATCATTTGCATCCAAATCGAAATCCAAAATACACCGCAACAGCCCTAGTAGTGTGTGAGTGTATGTGCGTGAATGCGTGCTATTGTTCCCCACTAAACTGCCTAACGACCCGTAAACTGTCGAATGCAGACCCTGTGTCTTCAGCATGTAACGATAGGTACTTATGTGCCTATATATCTCTATAAGAGACGGCACTCCTGGGCCACCCGTTCCACGGGTTTTAGAATGCGGGCCGAACCCGTTCATGCACATGAAAAACAACAAACAATAGCCCACAGCCAAAGCTATAGGCTAAAGCCACTTTGCCTATAGGGGAACAATAGAGTGTGCGTGTGCGTGCAACAAGTGTGTGTTTGGGGCGGGCCGCTACGCGATGCATCGAACATAACGTGGACTCGAAAAGCAAATGGATTAAACAATACGAGTGCAACCTAGTGCCGCGGTGCACGTCTGTGTGTGGTCCATTGTTTAAACGCCGCGGGGAACCAGGTAGGTTAAACACCCGACACCAATAGCGATCCAGAATGATACAATTTGTTGACAATGTTGTGGCTGAAAATGATCCCCAATAGATCACTCATGCCGGCAGGCTAAGCCTGGGAGTTCTAGAAACTGTATGACGCGCAACACAATAGACTAAAACACCAATGATAAAAACGATTCAAACAAGGAAATAAGTTCATACTGTTTATATAGATCAGTGCACCAAATCATTACAATTATTCAATTCAATAAATAAAACGCAATAAATATGTGCAAAGTCTACAAACAGTGAGTTAATGCTATACCAGTATGAATCAAATTATCAAAGTGCAAGTGCTAAAGTGCGTACGGTCAACAAATTATGTAGCCTCCCAGCTCACCCTGCCTCCAAGAATCCAAACCAGCCTTGGGGTGAGCCGGGAATGACCGGCACTTTGTAAGCTACTGGTGGCCACCCACAGAGGTGCTTCGACCAATAAACGAAGCCCAATGCGGTGCGCACCTCACCAACCCAGTGAATACATAATGTGAGCTATAGAAGGTCATTTTGGCTCCTACAGGGGAATTCCACTCATTTTCAATGTTTTACTACTTACTATTGTCATTAATATACCTTAGAGATGTTGTGTGGACATGGTAAAAAAGTTAATGAGTTTCCTTTTTCAGAGAGTGTACAAATGGAACCAAATGGACCCGCTAGGGTACATTTGGTACACATTTGTACACTCAGAAAAAAATGAAAATGGGTGGAATTCCCCATTAAGAGGCGTCCCCCCATTTCTATAAGGCCCACTACAACACTGATAACAGCCAATACACATTTTCAATTCCAGAAGTGTGGAGGCACAAATATTGCTGTATAAGTATTTTATTAGTGTTAGGTAATTGCAACACAATTCAATTTCAATTCAAATGGGTCTGTTGGAATGAGAAAACATACGTTTACATTGCCAAAGCAAGAACATAACAGCAAGAAATGCAATATAACAAGAAAACACAATATAACAGAAACAGGGAAGTATAATACAGCAGTACATCAATGTATCAATACAAAAGTTAAGTTCAAAATAAGGAAATCGTGGTCCTTGAAAACAAATTTCTATATGCTTAGGTCAATCGATGTAGGGTGTAAGAGTACAATACAATGTTTATTCTTCAGGGTGGTTGTGTTCCAGATTTGATATCCTTCTTTTATCGCAGCACATCACAAATCTTGCTGCTGTGTTTGCACATTGCTGTACTTCACCCAGCAGATATGGGAGTTTTTCGTTGTTTGTCATGTTCTCAAAGTCTCTGTGGATGGTTGCAATCACTGGGAAGTATATGTCTCTGATGTCTTGGCACAAAGGACAGATGTAGCTCGGTTTCCACTTCGCTTTGTGTGCACTGGGTCTGCCTTAGGGATACATGTCTGCCTATGGCAGCCTTTCTCAATTTCAAGGCTGTGTTCACTCAGTCTGTACCCAGTTAAGATTTTTCTTTGTTTTGGGTCAGTCACATAGCTCAGATATTCTGCTGTTTTGTATTCTCTGTTTAGGGCCAGGTAGCATTCTAGTTTACTCTTCTTTTGTGTTGCTTCTTCCAATGTGTCAGATAGTTTTCCTTTTGCTGTTTTATAATTTGGTTTAGTCCAATAGATTTTCTATTTTGTAAGTCCATTTGTGTATAGAGTTCCAGGGCTAGTTTGGTCAGGGAGTGTCTCTCTTGGGTTTTTGTTGTGTGTGAGTCCCTTGTTATGGAGTGCATCTCTGTCACTTTCTTTTAGGTGGTTGTAGAACTTTAGTGCCCTCTTTTTTATTTTAATTATAAGTAGGTATCGCCCCAATTCTGCCCTGCATGCATTATTTGGTGTTTTCCGCTGGGTCCGGAGAATGGATTGGCAGAATTCAGTGTGCAGGGTCTCTGTTTTGTGTTTTCCCATTTTCAAGGTTGTTGTCTGCTATTGGTCCACAGATTTCGCAGCCATAGAGGGAAATTGGTTCTATAACAGAGATCAATATTTTAAGCCAGGTCTTAATTGGGATATCTACTTTGGTGTTTCTTTTAATTGCATAGAAGCCTCTTCTTTCTTTGTCTCTCAGGTCCTTTACAGCTTGGTTGTAATTCCCTGTGCCACTGATGTTTAGGCCGTGGTAGGTATCATTTCATAGTCCAGCTACTGACTGTCAAAATACAACATAAACTGAAATACAGAAAATTAGAATGGACTAGATCTGCACCAGCTCAGGTCACGTCACCCTGTGAGCCAACAGTCACCAGTATGGTGGCGACTATGTTTTATCCCGGCAAGCAACTGTTACGTCACCATTACGTCACCATGTAACAGTTGCATTGACAGACGTGCGCACGGACAGACGGACGTATCTACAGACAGACGTACGCGCGGAGAGGGCTGAAACATAGTCACCGCCTTACGGTGGATACAAAAACATGACGTATGACATCATGTCAACTCCGATGGCTTGGTTAATATACATCTAAATGCACTAACAAATATGTCCCTATGCTGCAGTGTATGGGTTTGTTTAAATATTTGCTACAAATGAGCTGTCCCTCCTGAATGAGTTTTCATATGGCTTTTGAGACGGGTCAATATCAAATTGCGGGACTTTTCATGTCCAAGGGATATATCTAGCATGTGTTTGAATTAAAAGTAAAAAAATAAAGCTTTTTATGTTCATTATGATCATGTCTTTTCAAATACCATAGTCATTTACTATGAAAACAGTCACTTATTAATACAAAATGGCTGAATATCACTAAAATGTCAACTAAATAACTGTCCGAATGTAACAACAACCACCTTCTATTTAGTTAAACAATAGTTAAATGAATTGAATCAAATATTTTTTTAATCATTTTATTATAATGAAGTTAAGCTAATCCCGTTAGATATGATTATTTTTGGAATATATAAAATATAACCTGAAAAATAACACATTTTGTCTGTGTCCGAGAAATCACTGTCAACTAAGTTACCCATCACAAAAACCCTTCCCAAGGAGATGTGTTATGTCCAAATCACATGACCTGCTCCACCTGATGTCATTTCATCCTGATGAAAAGTTTGGGAAAGCCACATGTATGAGTTATCTTCTCTTTTTTAGTTATTTAACATAATGTAGGGTGAAAGTCAGGTGTAAACTTTTAAGATGTCAACAGTGTTACTACAGTTTCATAATAAATAACATTAAATTTAAAAAGAAATCAATTGTATATCGAATATTTAGAAGTATCTTTCTGTAAAAATGCCATGTGGTGTAGGCTGATAGCCAGCCATGTTGGTTTTTATACCTGAAAACAGTAAAAATGTCAACTATGTTATGTCAACTATGTTACCCTGTAAAAGGTAACTTAGTTGACATAGTTTGACACTTTTGCCATGTTCTGTCAGACTGTTTCTGATTTGAGTGAGAAATGGTCAAAGAGAAAGTATTGGAGAAGAGCTCAGCAAGAGAGCAGAAAAAAAAGAAGATGGCTGTTGATTTTATACCTGAAAACAGTAAATATGTCAACTATGTTATGTCAACTATGTTACCCTGTAAAAGGTAACATAGTTGACACTTGGGTAACATAGTTGACACTTGTGCCATGTTAATACCATGCTGTCAACTAAGTTACTGTTAAGTTTTTCTTTTAAAAACATGTATTTAATTGTTCCCAAAACAAAGTAAAGGACTAAAACAATTAATAGCTGTGAACTATGTAGCTCATATAATTTGATCGAGAAAATATCATTAATTTCAGCAGTTATGAGAGAAAATATCTAGACTTGGAATTGCATTCTGCAAATGTGGGTGTTTTAATGGGGAAAAAAGAAAAATGTCTTTATTAATTGGGGATTGTAATCACAAATGTAGGCAATAGGACAGATATTCTTCCAAGAACAGTGATTTGTTTAAATACTTTACATTTATTTAATGCTAAGAATGTACACTTTTTGTCCGTAACATAGTTGACCAAATAAGGACCCAACAACTCAGTTTTTTAAATAAATAAATGAAATCACTTATGCCTGAGCTTGGCAATTAACAGAAACATAATCTGTAAAGAATACTTTAGAGGAAAAAATAATAATATCTAGGAAAAAATAAACTTTTTTTTCAGAAATTTTCAAACCCAAAAAGTCCCGCAATTTGATATTGACCCAGACCATTTCTTTGAGAGAAACTTTTGCTACAGACTGTACAACCAAAGGGTCTTTCCCCTGTGTGAACCCTGATGTGTGCTTTCAAATCACCACTTCGACCACAACCTTTGTTACAAATTGGGCAACTGTAGCGTTTTTCCCCTGTATGTGTAATCATGTGTTTTTTAACAAGCTGAGCATGAGCAAAGCTTTTGCTACAAACTGTGCAACTGAAGGGTTTTTCACTTTCACTATTCTTTCCACTTTCACCATGACTAACCATGTGTGATTTTACAGAATCAGCACGAGTAAAGCCTTTGCCACATATTCCACAACAAAAGGGCTTTTCCCCTGTATGAATCAACATATGACTTTTCAGATTATCCTTTTTAACAAAGCCTTTGCCACACTCTTCACAGCTAAAGGGAGTTTCCCCAGTATGAGTCTGCAAGTGTTCTTTCAGACTTAAACGAACACTAAAGGTTTTGGTACACAATGTACAACTAAAGGGTTTTTCACCTGTATGAGTTATCATGTGTCGTTGTAAAGTAGCTGATTGAGCAAAGCCTCTGTCACACACTATACAAATAAAGGGTTTTTCCCCTGTATGAATCCTCATGTGTTGTTTTAGAGCAGCTGAAGTGCCAAAGCTGTTGCCACACTCTGCACAACTAAAGGGCCTTTCCCTTGTATCATCATGAGTTATCATGTGTGTTTTCAGAATACTCTTGAGACCAAATGCTTTGCTACAAACTGAACAACTAAACGGCTTTCCCCCTCTTTGTCTCACATTTAGTGTCCTTTGTGATTTCAGTGTGTTTGAATCTGGCCGCCTTTCCATGGTCTTCCTCTCATCACTGTCTCCAGTACTGTCAGATTCAGAACAGTGTAAAGAGAGGAGCTGGTCATCACTAGCTGGTTGTGACGTTCCACAGTTCTGTGCATCAGCTTGTGATGCCATGTGTTCAGTTGAGGTACTGGCTAGAGGCTCTGTCTGTCTGGTTAAATTATCACCTTCACTTTTGTTTCTTTGTCTTGTTTTCCTCTCTGGAGGCTCCTCCGGTTCCTCTTTTATTTACAACCGTGAACAGCAGGAAGTCTAGAAGGGGAAAATGCCAAGGTGGAAATAGTTATGTGAAACATCATTTGAGGGGACAATAGGGCAAACTGACACTAAACATGCAAGGGGCCCGAAAATTGAACTCTCAAGCTCTGTTCAAGCATCCTAAAACATGGACAAACTGGAGTTTGAAATATGTTTTCATGTGTGTATGTGTACAACATGTCAGCTGTTTTGCACAGTGACAACTAAACTATCTGTAATGTTTAAAAGGAACCCTGCATAATGAGACAAATATGGATAATACATTATGCTTGCCGTCTATAACTAGAATTGAACATATAAGACACATAGAATAAGCTCTTTAGTTTAAAAACATTTAATGTTTTTATCCCAAGGGAGTCGCCATTTTATTGTGCCTGTCACATGACCTGTCATAGTGATGACGTTACAGAAGATTTGCTCTGCAGTAGAACTAATGCAGTAGATCAAACTACTACATGTTTTACTCTTTGTAAAACTGTTTTTACACTGTTTTACAGTTCTGTTTGCAATGACAATGGCGACCCCCGCTGGTGAAATAAAGAACAGTGTATATACATCTATGTTTTACGTTTTAATTCTGTATAATCATGGAACGTTCCATAGTATGTTCTATACTACAGGTCTTCTGTGACGTCATCCTGTGACAGGTTTCAACTAAAGAGCTTATTCTATGTGTTTTAAATGTTCAATTCTAGTTATAGAGGGCAAGTATAATGTATTATCCATATTTTTCTCAGTATGCTGCTCACAGAATATATGGCAAATATTACATGTGGTCCCGGGTCAAAAAAAAAAAAAAAAAAAAGGGGGGGGGGGGGGGGTTGGAGTGAGCTTGTCTTCTACAGACTATACTAAAGTATCTTCAGAGACATATCTATACTGTACTGTATGTCCTGCCCCCTGTAAACACATCCTGAGGGACCCCTTTTCCTAAGCTCCCTCATAAATTTAATGCCCAGTGTTTTCTTATCATTCCACTCGCATGGCACAGGAATTTCTAGCAATAACATGCATGACTGATCATGCAATGCGTTAAAATAAGACAAATGCTTTGCAAGATAAATCAACCATACAGCTGGAATGAATGGTGAGATTATTGGTGCTTAATACAAGCATATCGCAATAATACAAGCATATCGCAGATGAATTATTTTTTGTTATTGGGGAGTCAACGGAGGGTATTGCAACTCTAGATTCATCCCATTATAAAAATAAATAGAGTTGTACTGAGGCTAACAGACAGTGAGTTTTGTTGAAACACACACACACACACACACACACACACACACACACACACACACACACACACACAGTCCCAAACAATGTGTGTGTTTTTTCTTACCTTGTGTGGGTAGATGTAGTCTACACAGCAGCGGCTTCGTCCCAGTTGGCAATTCCTTGATAAACAACAAACCAGTTTTAGTTACGTGTTTCCTCCTAGCTATGACCGCTATAGTCCTAATGTCTGTCTGTTGTTTCGTAACTTAAGCCTACAATTACTCCGCGTGTACTCACCCATTAAATAATTCCAAAGACGCGGAGTGCCACACATACAGTCCTCTAGTTTCATTAATATCCACGTGGAAGTTGTGACACAAAACGTCTATTTAGTCAACTAACTCCATGAAGGGCGAGATGCAACCTGGTCGCCAATGTATGTCGCTCACTCTCCAAATAACGTTTTCCACGAGCTGCACCAGGACGTCTTTAATTCTCTCCGAGCAAACTACGGCTCGGAATGACCGATGCAAGGAATGTGTCCAAACTTCCTCTGGCCGTCCGCAAACGTCAAGCACCAGGGAAACACAAACCTTCCGCTACTGTGATTTCCACCTATTTTCAAATCCTCATTTAAACCTGTAGATGCAATCAGAAAGAATCGAACCCCGTCCTAGAGAACCAGGAGTAGCCTTTCCGCGCAACGCGAACGAAAATGAAACCAACGAAACGCTCTGTTTTCCTTAATGCACAAATACACTCAAGCTAACTAAACGGACATTGCATTTGCAGGGCTGTAACTCTTGAGTGTTTGTGAGGGCAATTTGGTCACATCTCCAAGGGCTATCACCTTAACACTGTTAACACATGATGATGTGACCAAATGGCCCTCACAGCTGTAACTTTGGCCACCACTGACAGCCTAATATTAAACCCAATATGGTAACCCTTTATAATACGCTTGATCATGTTATTTACCAGGCAAGGCAAGATTACGAATGAATTCTCAACTGTGGCCTTGCACAACGCAAGGCCTCTTGAGGCAGAGGGGGAAGCTGAACAACAAATAATAATACAAAAATGCTAATGCTTTTTTTTGTTTAAATAAATAAGAGAGAGGGGTACTAAATCAGCTGAGCTAGAAGTAATAGGGAGTACTAAGACCTTACGAGACCTACAGTAAGAGGTTAAGAGGTGCAAGAGCACCATCTTGTGGTAGCATCAGTGACCAGCACTGGGGGAATGTGGTGTTTGTGGAAAAAAACACTTCCATCTTCTTGGTCATCCAAAATGACTAAATCCAAGATTCTAGAAATCTTAATGGACTTGAAACAAGTGAAGAAAATCTCTGATTGGCCCATGATATTAATTTTATGTTTTATATATTAAAGGATAGTGGTGTAGTGCTGCTATAGCAATAAACGCAATTAATTATCTGAGTCAGTCTAAGTTTAATGTTATCAAAGACCTCCTTACAAGTTGTAATACAATCCCTCCACAGACCCCTTGTTAGGATGTTTAGGCATTTTATTTTCATTTAAAGATCTATGTGAGCCTGAGATTGTTTTATTGTATTTCAGTGGGAGTCCCATGGTTTGATGGAAATACCATCATCAAACCCCATTGAAAATGCAAACACAGAAGAGACAGGAGACACAGAGGAGACAGCCGTCCCTCCGGTGTGAACGGCACAGCGCCCCCTAGAGCTTCAGTTCCATTACATCAAGCCTGTCCAGCATGTCATTAATGTTTATTTAGAGTTGTAATAATTTTCCAGCCCAATTGTGTCAGACAGACAGACTAAGCCTAACCCTAAGCCACATAACTAAAGCATAAGAAACCTAGAAAACACCATCCAAGTAAACACTAGTGCTGCAAACAAATATTGGAATAGATTTGAATATTAAAATGTGAAGAATATTCGAATGTCAATTTAAGGTTTGAATTTAAAATAAATCGTAAAATAAATACTGTACGAGTTCCCACAAGACGCTGGCCCACATAAACTAAAACAAACCAATACAAAAATAGGCTGTTAAGATGATTATCAATCATTAATTTTATCTCGCAAGACTCAAGAGAGCGCATTTCTCAGCACCAACCGTGGACAATACAGAACTGGAGCAAATAGAGGAAGAGGATGTTTTACAGCATATTAGGCTGCAATATTTCATATTGATATTATATACACTCGATATTTGAATAATTCGATATTTGTTCAAATCCACATGGTGTTTTAAAAAGAATATTCAAATGTAATCTTTGGCCAGTTCTGGCAGCACTAGTAAACACAGTATAAGAACTTGTGGGCAGCCAGTGGATGCCCCTCACTTCACAAGTATGAGTAGAGTATAATAGAACTTTCAAAATGACCAGCTCAACCAGATCTACACATCAAAAATGTGATTGTTCCATTACTGCAAATCCATTTCAAGGCCCCTAGAAAGTTTGAGCTTTGAAACAGTAGTGATGGTGTTATTTACTGTTATAGTGTTTAAGAATAAGGTACTTATAATGAAAAATTGAAAGGTTTTCTTGTATATGCTACTACTGGCGTTTGAAAACAGTATTTGGGGTTTGAGTTGACAGTTCGTGATGTTGAATTTAGTCTATTGCACAGAAAGCTAACAACTTTCACGTTTTGGTCCACAATTGGGAAACAGAACTGGCAGAATGTTGGTCAAAATAACAATTATTCTCCATTTTCTAATTGTGTGGACTTTGAAATTACCTAATTCAGATCTTTAAATATAATTTAACTCTTCATTTTAACGCTCTCAAGAGTTACAGATCGACACATTTTTGGGGACTGTCACACGATCTACCTTTTGGGCAGCCCTGGTATAGATGAAAGCCACTCACTGCACTTGCCATCAATGTCAGTGTGGGTCTTCTGTGGAGAAAGCCTTGTTGGACCACCGCTGTCATGCAGTACGTCCTGGAAGGTCATGGTCCAGTGGTCCTTGAGAGGGTTCCAGGAGGTCCCCAGCTAAGTTGATTATAACCAGATGAAAAGTCGGTTAACCAGAGGTTACGTTTGAGAACGTAAAAATGAAACCAAATGTTCCTGTGGAGGATTTTCATTCCAATTGCCCAATTACATTGGCCCGTATTTGAAGAACACGTCAGTTTAATTACTTGCATGAGCGGTAGTTTAGCGACCAATTGGTCGGTTTAGGTGAGGATGTAATGGTGATGTATAAGTAAAAGACCTTTATATAGCTAAAGTCATGAGTATTATCATTCTCCGCTCATGCACGAGTAGGCCATGGCCTACTTGTGAGCAACGTGCAGGTTTGCACTCTAACCATATAGTTGGCATGGGCATGGGGGGGCAATGCCCCCCTAAATACCCAGTCTGCCCCACAAACACGATGCAAAACAACCCAAGATATTTCAAATTAAAGTGCTTATATTTAAAATGATTTGAAACACTAGGCTACTACAGCTACTAACTACAGTTGTGTCACCACTAAACCAACAGCATTTCATCATTGAAAACAGAAAACTTTCTGAGTCAGACCTTTAGCTTTATGCGTGCTGCGTGTGTGTTGCAACTTCAACAATTAACTGATGTTATTATTGATGCTTTACTTGCCTAATAAAAGTCCTGTAACTGAAAATGGTATGGGGGCGGCATACCATTTTCTCCTGCCCCTCCAACGTGTTCTCTTGCCCCCCCCAAACGGGACATGTTACATCCGCCCCTGGTAGAAGTGCATCGTGTTAAATTAAACAAGGCAGGGGCAGTGTAAGGACAGTGAAACATCTGCTTTGCTTGGGCAAAAAATATACAGTATATAGCCCTGCTGATCTGACCAATGTCAGACATATCCATATATAGAGATGTTTATTCCCATATGTGGGGATCTCTGTAACTCTCCTACTTGTAATATAACTACTAATGTCCCTTTTATGCCCCGTACATTCACATTGTTGAGGTGGTTTCTAAAACTATTAGAAACCTCCTTCTGTGGCCATTCACAATATGTGCCCATTCACAATATGGTATTTGTTTGTGTCCCTTTTATATCCATATATGGAGATCTCTTCATAAAATGTCCACTTCTCAAAAACCTTTAATCACCACAACGTTAGGCAGTGTTGACACCTTATTTGGGCATGGCTGGTCACATCTCACTACTCCTCGGTGACATCTCACCACGCTATATACTTCCACGTCATTTATACATGCCCCATCTGCTCAGGACGTGTGGTGCCTGCCTCGACAACAGCCGTGTTTAAAAAAGAACGGTTTGATACAAGACGTTAAACCGCGTTCCAGTGTTTTTGTGCTTTTTGTCAACATGGTGAACATGGAGAATCAGCTCTTCAACCTGAAGTTCGTCGCCAAGGAATTTCAGCGCAACTCCAAGAAATGCGACAGGGAGGAAAAAGCAGAGAAGGCCAAAATCAAAAAAGCCATCCAGAAAGGGAACATGGAGGTGGCCAGGATCCACGCCGCGAACGCCGTCCACCAAAAAAGCCAGTCGCTCAGCTACCTGCGCATGAGCCACCGCGTGGACGCGGTCGCGGTGCGGGTGCAGACCGCCATGGCCATGAACAAGGTGACGGGGTCGTTGGCCGGCGTGGTGAGGGGCAACGGCGCCACGCTGAGGAGCATGAACCTGGAGGAGATCACCAAACTCATGGAGAAGTTCGAGGAGCAGTTCGAGACCCTGGACGTCCAGACGGCCCACATGGAGGACACCATGAGCAGCACCACCACGCTCACCACGCCGGAGCACCAGGTGAAGGCGCTGATGCAGGAGATGGCCGACGAGGCGGGGCTGGACCTGAACGTGCAGCTGCCGCAGGGCCAGACCACAGCCATCAGCAGCACCGCCGCTTCGGCCGACCAGGACGACTTGTCCCAGCGGCTGGCCAAGCTCCGAGCAAAATCCTAGGGAAGAGAGGGAGAGCGGCAGGAGTGTAGAGGAGGGGGGACGGCGTTAAGTAGGCCCATGTTTTTTGTCTTGTAATTTACTTTCATGGATACAATTAGGCTTTGTAAACAATCCTTCTCAATGTGCTGTAAGCTACTTGTAACTTGTTTTAATAGCGTCTGTGTGTGTTGCACAGGTGCACGCAAATGCGCATGCAAATGCAAGTGTGCATGCACGTGTCTTAAAGGTGAAATCCACTCATTTTCAATATTTTACTTGTGTGGACATGGTAAAAAAAAAGTTCCCCCATTCTGTGTTTCCTAAAAATCATTAGCATGGTGGATTCTGTGTTTCCTAAAAATCATTAGCATGGTGAAATACATCTTGATGACATCATCAAGATGTATTTCACCATGCTAACCCTGGACGTCCAGACGGCCCACATGGAGGACACCATGAGCAGCACCACCACGCTCACCACGCCGGAGCACCAGGTGGAGGCGCTGATGCAGGAGATGGCCGACGAGGCGGGGCTGGACCTGAACGTGCAGCTGCCGCAGGGCCAGACCACGGCCGTCAGCAGCACCGCCTCTCTCATTTGCGCCTCTCTCACTAATCATCAAATGAATCAAATGAATCATGGAAGTCATAATCACCTGCTTTGCACCAGCCCCCAGCAAGCATCGTATGCATGTGTATATTCACATCCTTGTCATAAAGAACTTTGACAGCTTTTCGAGCCAAATCGCACAGGGTAGGAAACATGGCTAACTCTAGCACTTCACAACCTGCGACCTGTGATCCTCTGATAAAAATGACGTTATCGCCGTTCACAAGACAGGAAGGGTAGTCAATTATCACTGGGGCCCTGACATGGTGATGTTGTGAAACAAGATACCACTTAACTTCCGCTGGATTAAATCTCCACATTTCATCTAACATTTTCCGTCCACCTAGGACCCGGGAGCGAAGAGATCCACCGCAGATGCCACCGCAGATGTACACTTCTCCATTGTAGGCAAAGGCTGAATGGGACCAGCGTGCTACTGGTCTTGGGCTTTGCTGGATTTGCAGGAACTGCCATCGATTGGCCACCGTGTCATAGGATCGGAATTGATCAAGTTTGAAAATATGGTCTCTGCCCCCAAATACATAGATTGTATTTCCTATCACTGTTGCGGAATGACTGGATGATCTAATTGCGGAAGAGGCAAGCCTAGACCAAGTCATTGAAGTTAGATCCAATTGGTGAAAGTCATCAGTGGCGAGATCATTGCCGACTAGTCCCCCATGAATATACATCCTATTTGTATTTGGAAGGACACAGGCTGAATGCATCATCCTAGGAGTTGGGAGTGGGCCAAAGACCACTGGTTTGTCCCACGTGGTCAGGTCACACGTGTAGAGATCATTCGAAAGGTGGGGTTGTTGGTCGGCTCGGCCTCGGTTACCTCCAAAAATATACACTGGTGTTTGCAGAGAGACATTTACAGCTGTGAAGTGTTCTCTTGCGCTTGGTCGTCCATATCCAAACACAATCGGTTTCCTCCAGGTAAAGATCCTTGGGTTATATTTGAACACTTCGAAGATTCCACGTACTACACCAAAACAATAGATCCACTGTCTAACCTGAACACAGGCATCAAAACGGCACTCTGATTCAAATCCTATTAACCTAAACAGGTTGGTGAAACTATATTGGTGCAGCCACAGTACCATTATTTACTGTATACCTTCCTGAGCGACTTCGTCTGTCTCCGCCGATACAGCTGTTAACTACCGCGTCCGGCCAGTGTTCTGCAGTAAACACCTTTTTGTGTGCTAGGTGCGTGTCACGATGACGTTTCAACTCCATGAACACGCAATGCCATATTCAACCATTAATGTGATGCCGCTTGTCGCAGCGGGGTTCTATATGTGAATTACAATTTAACAACAACAACAAAAATCACACCTGTGCGAAGTGAGGGGTGCTCACCTGTTGTGCGGCATCCATCCGTTGAATTTGATTCTAGAGGGCACCGCCCACTGGTGCTGACAACACACGCCACCGAAGATGACAAGGAAGAAGAGCATTTCCAGGGACAACGTGCTGGTTGCCGGAGAGCAGAACGAGGTCCGCCGGGAAATGTACAGCCTGGAATCACGGTACCCCAAAACGACTGAAAAAGCCGGGACTTATGGTTAGTTAACTTCTGTAGGATGTTGTCATTTTTCGAGTAAGAGCCAAGGAATTAATTCCTTGGCAACGTTGTGTCTTAATTCAAAGGACATATACACTATTAATATTACAAACTATCCATAGAGCTAAAATGTAACATTTAACACTAAATGTAACATTTAGTACTATTTTTATTAAGCAAATATACCAACCTTGGTCGAAGCCGCCATGTTTGTTATGTATTTTGGGAGATTTGTCTCTACAGAGTTGCCGTTGTACACGCCCAACTCCAAAACTCTGGTCTGGAGGTCACGTGACCACATGAGAGCAAGAGGTCCAATCCACCACGCTATAAGTCTCCCGGGCCGGCGCAAGGACTATCTAATAAGGACAGGAAGCCAAGACACCTATGGGGGAGTCCACATTGGTTCATGGGAGGAAACAGACATGCTCAGTACAGACCAGGAAGTTTGACGCTTGCAAACCATGCATGCCATTGGTCTCTTGGATGGTTTGCCATGCGTCAAACTTCCTGGTCTGTACTGAGCATGTCTGTTTCCTCCCATGAACCAATGTGGACTCCCCCATAGGTGTCTTGACTTCCTGTCCTTAGATAGTCCTTGGGCCGGAGCCATACCCGTCTCCCTTATTTGGGCATGGCTGGTCACATCTCACCTCACTATATACTTCCATGTCATTTATACATGCCCCATCTACGCAGGATGTGTGGTGCCTGACTCGACAACAGCTGTGTTTAGAAAAAACGGCTGATACAAGACGTTAAACCGCGTTCCAGTGTTTTTTGTGCTTTTTCTCAACATGGTGAACATGGAGAATCAGCTCTTCAACCTAAAGTTTGCCGCCAAGGAACTTCAGCGCAACTCCAAGAAATGCGACAGGGAGGAAAAAGCAGAGAAGGCCAAAATCAAGAAAGCCATCCAGAAAGGGAACATGGAGGTGGCCAGGATCCACGCCGGGAACGCCGTCCGCCAGAAGAGCCAGTCGCTCAGCTACCTGCGCATGAGCCACCGCGTGGACGCGGTCGCGGTGCAGGTGCAGACCGCCATGGCCATGAACAAGGTGACGGGGTCGTTGGCCAAAGTGGTGAGGGGCATGGGTGCCACGCTGAAGAACATGCCCTTGGAGAAGATCGCCAACCTCATGAAGACCTTTGAGGACCAGTTCGAGACCCTGGACGTCCAGACGGCCCACATGGAGGACACCATGAGCAGCACCACCACGCTCACCACGCCGGAGCACCAGGTGGAGGCGCTGATGCAGGAGATGGCCGACGAGGCGGGGCTGGACCTGAACGTGCAGCTGCCGCAGGGCCAGACCACGCCCATCAGCAGCACCGCCGCTTCGGCCGACCAGGACGACTTGTCCCAGCGGCTGGCCAAGCTCCGAGCAAAATCCTAGGGAAGAGAAGGGAGAGCGGGGATTTGCAGAGAGTGTTAGAGGGGCAGGGGCTGAAATCCAGAGGGTAGGTAGCCTGATTATCAGACTCGTCAGACTTGTCCCCTGTGCATCTCAAGGGGGGAGGGGATTCAAATTTCCCCCAACCAATCACATCATGCCTGCATCTGACGTCAAACCAGACGTTGTCAATCATGTGGCATGGAAAGGGAGTGACTTTCACCCTAATTGTGCTGCATTCGTGAAGCTGAAGCCCCCCTTCTACGTCATACATGCCTGAAAGCGGTGGAAGTGAAATATGTGCATGAGATGATCGACAGGCATCAGCCACCTCCAGCGTCTGTTTTTCAGAAATAACAAGGTCGTCTATCATGAAGTCGTCTATGGACTTTTAACGTTTGCTTTCAGCAAATGTCAGCCTCAGTGGGAGTGTCCCATGTCACGAGTGGGAATTTATAATTATATTATTAAATTACTTTAAATTACTTCTTGTTTCTCTATTTTGGATGACCATATCAGTTCATCTGGGAAAGGGGGGTTGGCCTATAGCCTGGAATGCAGATAAATGACAATGATTTCCGTCAGAAATCCCAACTTTACGCCACACCAAGCACCGCCCTCCTTCTAAGGCCTTTTGCCTCACCTAATGGTTACAAATTATACTTTTCTTTTTTCTGTACCCCAAAGCCTATAGCGTGAAAATTAAACCAAATGGACCCTTGCGAGTCCATTTGGTTTCATGTTTACACTCGCAAGAGTTAAAATATTCATCATGTGAATTAGCCCAAGTCTACATTAGAGAATATAGAAGATAATGGTCATTTTGATCTGTATGTATGTTTGCCTTGTTTGTTTTTCCTCCTATAATAGTAATTTCCTTCTTAGAAAGGACCATTGGTATAACCAAATGGATCCTTATAGAGCTCTAACTCTTGAGGTTGTAAAATGAAACCAAATGGACCCGTAAGGGTCCATTTGGTTTCATAATTCAGAATTAATTTGGTTTCATAATTCAGAATTAATTAAATTATATTTAATTAATTCTGAATTACCTAATTTTCAAGCAAACATTATGGCATGTAAAACAACCCAAGATATTTCAAATTAAAGTGCTTATATTTAAAATGATTTGAAACACTACTACTGCTACTAACTACAGCTGTGTCACCACTAAACCAACAGCATTTCATCATTGAAAACAGAAAACTCTCTGAGTCAGACCTTTAGGCTTTATGCATGCTGCATGTCTGTTGCAACTACAACAACAACTGATGTTATTATTGACGCTTCACTTTACTAATAAAAGTCCTGTAACTGAAAATGGTATGGGTGGGACTGTGGTCGCTTTGTGCCTACCCCCCCAATTGGGAAATGTTATATCCACCCCTGGTCTGTGGTACAGGGGGGAAGTACAAACTGAACAGTTTGTTTGCTGGCAGTCCACATGTAGGGCAGTGAAGCGAGGACACGTGGGGCTGCCGGGCTGGTCAGAGGTGGCCTTTTATCCTCCTCCACCACTGGCTGTTAACCAATCGGCTGTCCCAAGCTCCCAGTCACCACCTACTGTTGACCAATCAGCTGTCCCAGGTTCCCAGTCACCACCTACTGTTGACCAATCAGCTGTCCCAGGTTCCCAGTCACCACCAAGGACTATCTAATAAGGACAGGAAGCCAAGGCACCTATGGGGGAGTCCACACTGGTTCATGGGAGGAAACAGACATGCTCAGTACAGACCTATGATAAAGAGAGAGGATATATTACGGGGGTGTGTCGCAGGCTGGTTCCGGAGGTTTGCACATGCGCAGTGTAAACAGGAACTGCTATGGTGGAATCTGATTCGACCATAGCAGTTCCTGTTTACACTGCGCATGTGCAAACCTCCGGAACCAGCCTGCGACACACCCCTGTAATATATCCTCTCTCTTTATCATAGGTACAGACCAGGAAGTTGGACACTTGGCAAACCATCCAAGAGACCAATGGCATGCATGGTTTGCAAACGTCATACTTCCTGGTCTGTACTGAGCATGTCTGTTTCCTCCCATGAACCAATGTGGACTCCCCGATAGGTGTCTTGGCTTCCTGTCCTTATTAGATAGTCCTTGGTCACCACCTACTGTCGACCAATCGGCTGTCCCAGGCTCCCAGTGACCACCTACTGTTAACCAATCAGCTGTCTCAGGCTCCCAGTCACCATACTGTCGACCAATCGGCTGTCCCAGGCTCCCAGTCACCACCTACTGTCGACCAATCGGCTGTCCCAGGCTCCCAGTCACCACCTACTGTCGACCAATCGGCTGTCCCGGGCTCCCAGTCACCACCTACTTCCTCAATCATTCCATTCTCTCTCCTGTCACTTCCCCCACTCACACACCTGTCAGTGTCACCCATCACTCTCTCACCACACTATCTCAGCAGGGAAAAGAAGGTTAATCCAACCTATCATTCCCCGCTTCCATTTAGATACACAGACCCAGGGTGGTAACACATCGGTTAGCAGGTTACTCAACATTGGCCGTCCCTCTCCAACTCTGTTCATAGCTACAATTTAGCCTGGCTAAAGCCAGACCGAATCAGCTTTTCAGTCTGGAACAGCTCCATTATATGCCCCACTTCCTACTACAAAGAACTGGCATAATATTCAAATATGTTTCCATTACTGTGTCCCGATTGGCGACCCCAATTTTCTGGAGTAGGAAGTGGGTATAATTAGCTCTTCACTAAGCCCCTCCTCATTCCGGCCTTGTCCAATAGGCACGTTGGAAGAGGAAAGCTTGACCAGGAAAGCTTGACCTGGATAGCAACAGTTGCTAAAGTATTTGGATTGGCATTGGACAGTGAAGAAACCCCACCCTAAGGCTGGGGCTTAGAGAAGAGCTCATTGAGCTATTCCAGACCTACAGGTATCTGCTGATTCGGTCTGGCTTTGAGAGACAGCAAAATCAGTTTCCGTTGGTCGCGACTGCTATAGAACGGTCGGGACTGTTGGCAAATACCATAAATCACTTGCGACAAAGGTCTGCACAACTTGCGAGATCTACATATTTATAGGTTGTAGATCTGCTATTTTTGAATTGCCAATATTCCATCTCCTGAAAGGTAAATGGTTTTGGATATATACCTATATATTGTACAATTACTCCGCGTGTAATCACATTAAATAATTAGATAATTCCAAAGCCGGAGTGCCATACAGTCCTCCAGTTTCATATCCACATGGAGGTTGTGCAAATCCATGAAGGGCGAGATGCAACCTGGTCGATGGTCGCCAATGGATCCCGCTGTCTCTCCAAATATCTCCACTTTTTCCACGAGCTGCACCAGGACGTCTTTCTCTCCGAGCATTTGACAAAACTTCATCTGATCACCGCCCACAAACGTCATCAGGGAAACACAAACCTTACGCTACTGTGATTTCACCTATTTTCAATCCTCCTTTAAACCTGTACATGCAATCACAAACAATTGAACCGCGTCCAGTACATCAGTGTATTGCAAATCTCTGTGATTTTTATTTATCTAGGTATTCACGTATTTATTCATTTATTTTTGAAAATGTTTTAGCCTATGATGTGGTTAAAACAGCTACATGTACAGGTCCTTTCCAAAAAATTAGAATATCAACGAAAAGTTGGTTTATTTCCACAATTCCATTCAAAATCCCGAACTTTCATTAATTATAGATCCAGTGCTCATATTGTAAATGATTTCAAGTATTTATTTGTTTATTTTTACACAATTTTGGCTTCAAGCTCATAAAACCCACCAAATCAGGATTTCAAAAAATTAGAATATTTTATGAGACAACTAAAAAAAATGTGTTTTAAACATGAAATGTTGACTATCTGAAAAGTATATTAATTTATGCAGTTAATACTTGGTCTAGGCTACTTTATAGAACAAATTATTTCATTAATGGGGCGGGGCATGGAGGTGATCAACCTGTGGCACTGTTGAGGTGTTATGGAAGCCCAGTTTTGCTTCAATAACAGCCATAAATGAATTTGTATTTTTCAGTCTTATGTCTCACACCTTCCTCTTGATAATACAACCCAGATTCTCTGTTGGGTTAAAGTCAGGACAGTTTGCAGGTCAGTTAAGTGCAGTAATACCATGGTCGGTACAGCAGCTACTAGTAGTTTTAGCTCTGTAGGCAGGTGCCAAATCGAGCTGGAAAGGAAAATTAGCATCTCCATCTTCTCCAGCTTGTCAGAATACCGAAGCATAGGGTACTCTAAAAGATGGCTGTGTTGCAACCACTGGTGAGTTTTCACTGTCAGTGGATTAACACCAGCCAATAACATGGCTGGGAGACTGGACATGGCAAAACACATGATTTAGGCCATGCTATCGGCTGAAAACTTCAACACAGCCATCTTTTTAGAGTACTTTGTGCTTCGGTATGTTGACAAGCTTGATGGGGATGCTAATTTTCCTTTCCAGCTCGATTTGGCACCTGCCCACAGAGCTAAAACTACTAGTAGCTGCTGTACTGACCATGGCATTACTGCGCTTAACTGACCTGCCAACTATCCTGACCTTAACCCAACAGAGAATCTGGGTTGTATTGTCAAGAGGAAGGTGTGAGACATAAGACTGAAAAATACAAATTCATTTATGGCTGTTATTGAAGCAAAACTGGGCTTCCATAACACCTCAACAGTGCCACAGGTTGATCACCTCCATGCCCCGCCCCATTAATGAAATAATTTGTTCTAAAGTAGCCCAGACCAAGTATTAACTGCATACATTCATATACTTTTCAGATAGTCAACATTTCTTGTTTAAAACACAATTTTTTTAGTTGGTTCATAAAATATTCTAATTTTTTGAAATCCTGATTTGGTGGGTTTTATGAGCTGGAAGCCAAAATTGTGTAAAAATAAACAAATAAATACTTGAAATCATTTACAATATGAGCACTGGATCTATAATTAATGAAAGTTCGGGATTTTGAATGGAATTGTGGAAATAAACCAACTTTTCGTTGATATTCTAATTTTTTGGAAAGGACCTGTATATGTTCAAGTTGCTCTACATCCCAAAATGCGTACTCTAAATTTTATATCATATTTAATTGATTTTTTCAATTTAACAGATTTTTTTAGGCCAAAATAGTGAACAAATGTGTCATTCTACAGAAGTATACAGTTAGTAGTTAACATGAAAAAAACAACAACAACATTATCACTTGCAAACTAATCATTTGGGAATTGTGACAGGAAAACTAGTAGTTCTAACTCCCCCAGAACAGTCATCATCAAATACACAGTCATACATTTCAGTAAAATAATAATAATAATAACTAAACCACAGACTGGGTTTTTATTGTAAGTTGTGTTGTAGTATTGTAACACTCAAAGAGTCAACCAAATAGTACAAGACAAGTCAGAGAATGGGGTTTCCATGTTTCCAGTCTATACACTGTTCGAGTTGTAGGAAAACGTCTCAGCAGGGAACCTCCCTCAACAACTATTATGTACAAATGTTTCCACTGGTGTTGTTGATTGTTTTTGTTTGTTTATCATCCTATTGTCATTTGATTCCCACAAGGCCAAGAGATGAAGTTCACAGAGACAGTACCGTCTGGTTGGCTGAGGGCTCTATATTGCTTCTCCAACATCATTGCTGCATTGCGTTGACCAATTCGCTTCAAGATCTCCACCATGACGATCACAGCCCCGTCGGCAGTGTGATATTCCACCATCAGATCCACGATTTCTTCCCGACTTTTATTCTCAAGTAAGCCCCTAGGAATGGCTTCAAACCCTATTATCGTTGGCTGAGAGAGCTCCTGCGTGAATAATCCAAAAGACTCAATTTTTAAATTGTTAAAGACCTCAACCAGATTTCGATACGTCCCTTCGAAACAAGACCTGTAACCGGATTCTCTTTCAAAAATGCTTTTAAACAACTTCACTGCAGAATTGCGTCGACCCATCAGCTTCAAGATCTCCAATGCGACACTCACAGCTCCATCTTCAGTATGAGCACCCACCATCAAATCCACTGTTTGCACACGACTTCTATTCTCAAGGCGGCACGTAGGAATGGCTTCAAAAATGATCACCACTTTCTGAGAAAGCTGCTGCTGGAAAGATTCAAAATCTTCACGTCTCAACTCATTCAAGCTGCTCAGGAGGAGGCCTCTGGTAGACAACATGGCATTTTCATGATTGACAGACAGATATTTCTCCATCAAGAGTTGCGCTGCATTATGTTGACTCAACTTCTTCAGGATCCCCACTGTAACTTTCACAGCTGTGTCACCAGTGTGAAAATCCACCATCACCTCTACTGTTTCAGACCGATTCTTGTTCTCCAGGTAACTCTTTGGAATGGCTTCAAACTCTGTCATCACATTCCTAGAGAGATGCCACTTGAAAACTTCAAATTCATGAGTTTTGAAATCTTCCAGTGTTTTCAGGATGTCTCTGTGTTTTCCCAGATGAGGCTCTTTCCTAAACCTCTTCCTGGCAGTGTGCAGGGGTTCTGTGGTAGATTCCATCTCCTTGGTTCAGCTAAATGAAAGATCATGGAATGGATTACTTGATAGAATGGACAGGATTGTATTTAACATACTCAATCAAAATGGACAGTTAGGAAAAACATACCAAGTTTGAACACATATGGTCTATGTTGAAACTCTAATGTGTTTGACCACAAAAATTGGGGTATAAAACCCCTAGTTTCGGTTTTGGGGCAGGATGAGAAAGCCCTCATCAAATCAGGATGAGAGGGGCCTTCCAATCATGAACAAATGGTGCCGTGGTGCAAGTGCTGTTAGCCTGTTACACTTCTTCCCCACTGTAGAGCATGTGCGTGTGCACATTTTTATTTTTTTTTACCGGGCAGACCAGGGTTTTTTTTTTCCTAAAACACCCAAATGCTCTGAGTCTGAATTTTCCTTTGACTACTTTCAACCTGGCCCCTTGCCTATTCCGGAAGTCTTTACCCCTATTCATTTTCCTCATAGACAGGAGATGGGGACAGAACTGCAGCACTCTATTTTGGGCATGTTATTATTCGGTGAAAACTTTCTTACAGAAGTACATTTTCCGAAAATATCACATCTTTTAATCCAGAATTGGAACTGTAGCTCTACCTGTGCACCTGGAACACACCAAAAGTCAGCGCATTATGGTTACAAAAAAGACCATCTTTTATTTTGTTTTAAAGGGGACATGACATGAAATTCAAACTTTTTAATTGATTTGTTTCATGTTTTTGGTGCTAGCATGTGTGTTTTCTGTCCCCACAAAGTATCTAATTTGAACAATCAGTCTTTCATATCATAGAGGGGCTTTAATGTAAATTGCTCTCAGGAACAGCTTGTTTGATTTTGGCCTCATAATGATGTCATCAATACACCCTGCTTTGTATAAATCCTCTCCTTCAGCCTTCAGTTCCACATTTGCAGTTCCTCTTTGTTTATAATGTCCACAGTTGTCGATTTTCCAAATTGGCATGGAATTTAAACAAGCCTTTAATGAACTTATGGGTGAACTGTTTATAGTTGTTTATACCGTAGTTTGACTTGCGTCACGGAGCAAATAGACAGACATAGTGTCATCTTATGAGAGCATTATTATTTATTAGTGAGGAAGATCCCCGGTTGAAAATGGGTAAAGTGATCCTTTAAAAAAGAATACAAACGATTATCTAGGCCTACAAGATGCTGAAATACGTTGTCAGTAGGATTTGGACTTTCTAAAGAATCAGTCAAATAGTTATAAGCTAGCCCGGAAACAGTTGAGTCATTATCGAGCGTCATGCGATGCATGGCTAGCCTAAGGCCTATACTACAGAGCCCTTAGAGCACATAATACCAATGTTACTCTCAGGGAAACCACTGAATACAACAGCTTTGAATAATTTGACTGAATGACTGGAAGTATGATTGATCGCTGATCAATGATCTGGATTGATTTGTATGTGTTACCTTTTCTGAAATGCAGCGTCTGAAATGCAGCCAGCTTCCGACTTTCAACGAAACTCTCTCGACACTCAGCGTTCCGTCAGCAAATTTAACGTCAGCAAGGCTCGTGGTACACATCTTCAAAATAAGAGTACCAATACTAACATTCCTAAAACAAGACAACTGCTTTACAAAAATGTCACACAGCTTACAGGAGCAGCAGCAGCAGTCCCCAGAAATAATGTACACAATATTTTAAAAAGATTTGCAGAAGGCACACTACCGTCTCTCTTCTTGGAAATGAACTCTTTTGCCTTAAAGGTATTTGTTTGTATACTTGTACTCAATGTGGTGAAGTCATACCATCTACAAAGAAGTCACAATTCATAGTGCAGCCACTTGACGTGTCACAAAAAGGCATCTCAGACACAGTTGCACAATCTGAACAATGTTACACATGTAAGCAGGAAGAGCTTTACAACTGAATTAATTCACAGCCCACAGACACTACTTCGCTTGTTAAGTGCAGGCACAGAAATTCCCAAGACGTTCACTCTCTCCTGTCTGTATGATGAAAATGAATATGATTTGTCCAGTATTTTGTGCATTTTTTACAGGGCAAAGTAATTTGTGCATTTTTTACAGGGCAATACGTGTCATTGTACACCTAAACAAAAAAAATGGCATGTCTTGACAAATTACAGTTAAACGAATGGATCTGTAAATGACAAAACAAAAACTCTAAGGCACTGGTTGTGGTACTAATGAGTTTACTAGAACAGGTTCAACACCCTGCAGTGCCTTGCTCAATTCATAGATGGCCCCCCAGGTACTTCATCAACTGTACTCCCCGAAGTTTAAAAAAAAAAAACAGCACACTGTAGCACGCAGTCAGAGCAAGGACAATAGCCTTACTATAGTCCTTGCTTTTCTTCAATTTGGACTTTTTTCCTCCCTCCCAAATAGTGAAGAAATATCACAATATGTCATGCTTTCACCTTTCGCTTTTCCACACACAGTAGAGAATCCATACAATTAGGATTTGTATTCGATTTATTACAAAAAAAGAAAAGGAATCCAACAGTGCAGCAAGGAACGCATCTGTCTCACAGCAGTTGGTGAATGTCAAAATGTCGGCAGCAAATGACCCAAAAAACGGTTAAAGAGTCCATATAACTGAGATCTTCACACAGTTGGGAAGTAGAGATGAACATTGTGTCGCATCATGCAAGCAGGAACTCAACATGTTAGGAGACAATTTATTGAAAACTTTAAAGGAACTTAAACTAAAGTCAATAAGAAAAATATGGTGC
Source organism: Benthosema pterotum (assembly GCA_039105355.1). Classification (NCBI taxonomy): domain Eukaryota; kingdom Metazoa; phylum Chordata; class Actinopteri; order Myctophiformes; family Myctophidae; genus Benthosema; species Benthosema pterotum. Next base: position 6,860,778 of record CM076982.1, read on the forward strand.
AGACTAATAATAATGGTTCACAACAGGCCCAGCTGGTACTCGGTCATCCTGTGAGGGTCTCCCATCACCTCACTCAGAGCAGGATCTGAAAGACAAATGTTTTCATCTGTTATTCCCATTTCATTTCATCTTCATGTTTTCAATTTCAGGTTAGTGTCATTAACATTATCTGTATTTGTCAATTGAAAATGGCCAACATTGACAGCCTAATATGTAAAGCAAATATGTTCTACTTTTCATTATGCAATAAGTAGCAAGTGAGTAGTGACATATCAAACTTTGCACGTAAGAGAAAGTAGTTATTACTACGCAGTAATATCTACACCGATGACAAAACTCACCATTGAAGATGTCTTCAAAGCCAACGCTCTCGTCGGTGCCTCGGAGTATGTCCAGAGCCAGGTTGGAACTCTGCAAGAATGGCAACCGCTGGATCTAGAGACACACAGAGAAATGCAGAAGTGGAGAGGAGACTGTCAGTGTCATACACTCCTTTAACAGTGATTTTACAGTTGCGAGCCCAAGTTGTAAATTTGGGCCCACAGAGATATAAATGTTGTTAAATGGTTGGTTATGTGAATACCCTTACCTGGGTTATTTGAACATCCTTACTTTGGTTCTGCTAAGTATATCTTGCTGGCAACTGGGAATTGGCTACTTGTGTAAAGTTCTGAATGCAACCCTTGAACTTGTAAGACTGCTATAGGCACCTATAGAATAGCAGTCTATTTCGTACTAAATATACCACTGATACCAGGTTATTTTCAACATTTTGAAGGCGTTATAATATGTTGATGAATTCAAACCAGTATTGGCCCTGGCTTTTTGAGACGGGATTGTGACTCCATACTGCCACCTTCTGGCAGAGTCAAGTTACAGCCCATATAGTGCTGTTCAGACAGCTCAATAGTTTGCAAGTCGAAAAAGGCCCACTCAGACAACAATCTGTGACGCGTTTTCTTTTCCTGAAGCGATCAACTGGTCTCACATGCACTGCCATGTATATTATTCATCAAACTTTCTGTAGGAATTGTCACTTGAGATATGGTATGGTTTATTCTTTAATCTCCGAGGGGAAACAAGTTTTGCCACCAGAGCGTCACAGAAACAAAACAAACAAACAACAACAACAACATACAGTACGAAAACAAAACAGTCATACCTGTACATCATTGATGTATAAACAAAAAAAACACTCAGCACAGAAGTGACATAGAACAACGTACAATACAAGTCACACACAGAAAGTAAGAGAGTCCTCTTGTACAACACTAAAAGTGTTCGTTAAAGAATTTGACGGCAGAGGGTACAAATGATTTTCTGTATCGCTCCGTGGAGCAGGAAGGCATGCGAAGTCTGCTACTAAACAAGCTTCATAAAAGCATAAAATATACTGAAAAGTGGATGATCTTCATACAAAAGTATGGAATTCAATTTAGTCCTTGTTCGCCTGGCAATAGTAGTCTCCAGGAAATCCAAGGGAAGGCCAACCACTGAACAAGCCTTCTTGATAGTTTTATTTATCCTGCTCTTGTCCATGGCCGTGATGCTACTCCCCCAGCAAAGCACAGCGTAAAAGAGGACACTAGCGAGGATACCCTGGTAGAAAAGATGTCATGGTGCAGCCCTGGTGTACAGTCATAAGACTTCACTTCTCTTCCTTCTCAAAATATATTCCTTGAATAATGCTCAGTGACATCATAGAAGGTAGGTCTGCTTCCCTGCACACTTCCCTGGGTGCAGGGAGGAACCTTGAAGAACTAAAGTTATTTTTTTAGGCCTTACCTGTCTGGCTGCCCTGAATTCCATCTGTAGCTTGAGTGGAGCATGGCAACCCTGGATGTTTCGAACTGTGGCAAAATTCATCTTGTCTTGGTTGACCTGAAACTGAAAACAAAAACATACAAATTGTTGTGAAATGTTTCTACAGGACTGTGCAACATGGTGTTGATAAGGGGTTAAGAGAAACCAGAATCGTTGTGATCGTGTCTATTATCATGAATAATTTAAATCAAGCCATAATGGTGCGCAGATTGTTGGATTATGATCAGCAATGGACATAGACAAGGCCGCACTAAAGACCTTTGATGTGGTCTGGGCTTTACATTCACTTTATCAGCATGGCTATGACTCAGGATGCTTATCTTGCTTAATGCAGTTTTTATATGAAAGTTAGTCCATTATAAGTAGGCAAGTATGCAACTGTGGGCCCGATTTTCGTAACATGCGCTGTCGGTGCAAGCGCATGTTAACGTTGTCGTTTTTGTCACCTATCCTCCTCCCTTAGCCACTATTCCTTCTGCTGACACCGATATTTGCAACTCAAAGTGTGGTCATAGGCGTGCTTGTCATGCAGTCCCTTAAGTTGGTATTTTCGTTAAATAGATTTGGAAAATATATAACAGGATTTAAAAGCACCTGAGAAGGCAGAGTGCACGTGCATCTGTGCGCCTTGGAGATCCATCAGTTCACTTCATCTCCTTACTTATGTTTTGGGTTTAGGTCAGCTATATAATATAGTTAAAGACATTAATTAGCTGCAGCTCACTCAGTTTCATCATGTTTCACTGAATTGCTGATAGATACATTTCGCTTGATTCTGTTTTGTACCTACAATCATAATCTATACAGCAAATGATCAAGCTATGATCTTTTAAAAAGCAGGTTTTGAGCGCTAGTGCTGATTCGGGGCTGAGCCAGGCTATTTGAGCGCATGAAGAGAGAGCAAACAGTGAGTCCACGGGGTGCGAGTACTAATATGAACCATTTAGGAGTAGGCATAATGGGAAAAGATACGGGATGAATTAAATAAAGGCAATGGCAAGTCCAACACGGATTGGATGAAAGAAAAAAAACACACATATGCATAATGTAACAGCTCTAGAAGGGTATTTAAAGGAAATAAGACGGCTCTTCCCCAATGCTAGATGCTCTAATTGCGTATAAAGGGTGATGATATGAAATTGGAGCTCTGACAAACCAAACCAAATTTAGCATGTTATGGTTACCTATAGAGTTCCCTCAATTGTGGAAAAAAAGAACATTGAATTTCAAATAGTCTAGTCCCTGATTATAATACGACCCTGCGATTTAGGATATTTCTATTGGGGGTAAAAAATGGTCAAATGGCAGCAAGATGGCTGCCGTTCTGGCAGCATTGCTCTCCACTGCCAGCAGTGGCAGACTAGTGGTTTAGTCTTTATATGTATATACAGTACAGGGGTTGATACTTACTGTAGGTCTCTGAGGCATTTGCCCATCGGCAAATGCAAGTCAGGTTCTACTTGCCCCCCAAAAATATATTGTAAATTTTGCATTTAAGTTTACTTCCTACTTGGGTGCTTTAAACCAGGGGTTTTCAACACGTGGTCCCTGAGAGGGTTCCAGGTGGTCCCCAGCTAAGTTGGTTAACCAGATGTAACTCTTGAGAGTGTAAAAATGAAACCAAATGGACCCTTGCGGGTCCATTGTGTTGTGTTATAGCGCACTAAGTTGCACACTTGCCCGATCGGGCAACCAGGTAGCAGTCTTCACTTGCCCCACCATTTTTTTACTTGCGCCGGGCAAGCGGGCAAGTGTTAGTGTCAAGCCCTGCAGTAGGTTGAGGGGTAGACAGTGATTATGAGACAGACTTCAAATGGAGAATGCTTACGTTCTTCTCTGACAGCTCCAGGGGGTGAGAGGGAAGGAGTTCATTCTTTACACTGGTAAACCTGGAGCGCGCGCGCGCGCACACACACACACACACACACACACACACACACACACACACACACACACACACACACACACACACACACACACACACACACACACACACACACACACACACACACACACACACACACACACACTTCAGAAGGAGGCAAAGAAGAAAATCTCGGACCAAAAATAGTATTTTGTCTACAGCAGTCGTTGTCTGACTCAAATTAGAGAAACTAGTAATGAAGAGGAAAAAAAATAACTTTCTCTCAAACTAGAAAGCGGCAGTGTGCAGGTCTGTTGCATTCTGTATTATTTACATCAGTGGCCTATAGCAGGGGTTTTCAACTGGTGGTCTGGGAACCACCAGTGGTCCCTGAGAGGGTTCGAGCGACCAAAGCCAACGCGGGTCGTGACAAATCATGACAACAAACACAATATTGTTATATAATAACTAATTAGCAAGATGGAGAAACGGCATGATACGAGACTTTTTGTTTAATTTTTCATCTTAGAAATTATTTGATTGTCCCAAAAGTTTGTGTGTGCCGTCATGATTCGTCACGACTCGAGTTGGCTTTGTCCACGGCGTAATCGTCTTTACAAAATTTCTAAATTATTTTCGAAACGTCTATGAGAAAAATGAATGGGGAATCCGTTTCTGGAACAGGGGTGGTGACATCACTGCGCAGGTCTATAGACCTGTAACTCTTGTCCATTTGGTATATTAACTACCCAGGGTGTTAGTGTGACCGTTACTACATGCTGAAGTCTCACCCGCTACGCAGAGTGTCCTGAACACCGTAAGCACTCTGTGCACCGAAGCCTGTCACTGGTACACTGTCCTTCTGCTGAGAGCCGAGACCGAGAGATTCCTGAGGAGAAAGAAAGAAAAAAACAGTATAGACCAGGGGTTTTCAACCTCCAGGGACCACCATTTATTCAGCATTTGAGCCACGGACCACCATTTGATTACATTTTCACACCAAAGACCTAAAATTAAAGACCTCTTTTGGTTTTGTCCACAATTCCAGGCTGTGTTTTGACAACAAAACAGTGTAAACTTCTTAATTAAGTGGTGCTAATTCAGATGATGAATATTTTAACTCTTGAGAGTGTAAAGATGAAAATAATTGGACCCGCAAGGGTCCATTTGGTTTCATTTTTACATTCTCAAGATCAGATCAAATCAAATTTTTACATTCTCGAGATCAAATTAATGATTCTTAATGATATCTTAATATCCTATTTTTGTATAATGGTTTAGTGTATGTGTCCCAGAATATTGTGGGAAGTCGCACAGCAATCTTATTACTATTCATTTTAAATTCGAACCTTAAATTGTGACATTCGAATAGTCTTTCCATTTTAATATTTGAATATTCTTTTGAATATGGAATATTCATTTGCAGCACTAGTATGGAGTGAATGAAGTACGGAGAGACTTCAAGATTATCACCAACCTCTTCTATTCCTAGGAAGGTGAAATCTAAATACTGCTCATAACATTATGAAATGTCAGGATAACTAATTCCTTCATTAGTTATCCTGACAGCTGCATGGTTGCAGTCGAGTTATTACTAAATTATTTATTGAGCATGTTTGTGAAGTGATCACACAGGTTAGCTCATTCCATAGAAGGGACGGAGGTCTCCTTCATTTACAGTAGATGAATTCTTGTCTGCAGGTGATTCTACTGCAGTTTGGAAGAACTCATCATCAGTCACTTAATGGCCCTGTGTACCACCTGTTTAGAATATGAACGAATGAATGAATGAATGAATGATGCAGGGGGCACCAGCCCGACCGGTTAATACAAACGAGTGCCTTCAAAGTCCAGCCCTTTTATTTACTGACAGAAAGTGCCTCATAACATAACGGTATATATGGTGGATTTTTAATCACACAAATAGGATAATTAAAGATTTCCATACAGCTGCAATGTCAGTGAGTTTAACGTTGTTTAATACAAGCAGATCACATCAATTCATCCAACTGACGGGTAAATCAGGTTGTAAACAAATTATTCTATAAACAACAGCTCTAAGGATTATATTCTATTTGGGGCATTGGTGTCCCTGAGAGGATTCCAGGTGGTCCCCAGACTAAATGATGGGCAGTTGGTAACCAAATGGACCCTTAAAGATCTGTAACTGTTGAGTTTAGATTGTAAAATGAATGATACCAATTTCACGCTCTCAAAAGTTAAATCATAATTAATCTGAAATACTTAATCTTCCCAATTAGAAAATGTAGAAGAATTGATATTTTGACCAACGTTTTGCCAGCTATCTCTACTAAATTGTGGACACAAATTGAAAATTCTTAGTTTTGGCTCCGAAAGACTAAACTCAACATCAGGTGGTGGTCTGTGGCTAAAGTGCAGAATAAATAGTGGGCCCTGATATGAAAAAGGTTGAAAACCACTGATTTAGGGCAGGGGTTTTCAACAGGTGGTCCGGGGACCACCAGTGGTCCTTGAGAGGGTTCCGGGTGGTCCCCAGCTAAGTTGGTTAACCAGATGTAACTCTTGAGAACGTAAAAATGAAACCAAATGGACCCTTTCGGGTCCATTTGGTTTCATTTTTACACTCTCAAGAGTTAAAATATTCATCATCTGAATTAGCCCAAGTCTACACAACTAGAGAATGTAGAAGATCAGTAGAAATCTTTAGTGTTTGGGGGGGGGGGGGGGGGGGGGGGGTCCGTGGCTCAAATTCTGAATAAATGGTGGTCCCTGGAGTCAAAAAGGTTGAAAACCCCTGATTTAGGGTTAGCAACGAGGCTAACGAGTGACTAATCACATTTATGGCAGGGGTGACAGACGGACAGTCCCAAGTGACTTCGGTCCCGGACGTGTAGTCCCAGGTGGTTCAGACGATCGGTCCCACCCGATTATATTTCACGTATTATCATATACGATCGCTCCCACCCGATTATATTTCACGTATTATCATACACTGTCCCCTGATTATATTTCACGTATTCGTATCATTTATAGCATATATTATGTATTGGCACACGTATTATTTCTTAACACCACTCCAGTAAGAATAACACTCCTGGATAACACGCGGCAGTAATGCCAGTAACAGGACGTTCTTGGCCAGTAATAGGACTGGTTTGCTAGTCCGGAGTTGTTGGTCGCTCTTTTCTACACGCATAAATGGTCGGGAGTTATAGAATCTACAAGCATAAATGGTCGGGAGTTATAGAAATGGTCCGGAGTTTTCGTTAGCTCTGACCGGAAACGGAAAGAGGATTTATCCACCACTTGTTAAAACGCAACGACAAAGTCGATTCATAGGCTAATAGTCATACTGTAGGTGTGTTTGAAACAATATGCCACTAATTATGTGTCAAATACACACGTACGTAACAAAAAACTAACATAAAAAAGATAACTAGCTCCGTTATATGTCGGTGGGCTCGATAGTCTGGCTAGTGGGACTGTGCCGACCGGGGACCGTCCCGCGTTGGGACTGTCCGTCTGGGAATCTATGGCAGCCATAAGTACAATACCAAAAACACAGCCATGGACCACCAGATAACATATGATATACAACACCCTGCACTAGAATGGCTATTAACTGATGGTTTAATATGATAATAATGTGTTTTATGAACATATATATATAAATATTAACCTACCATGTTTAACGCTGAGCTGCTGCTGTTCTGTTCGTTTCTGCTGTTCTATGCACTTCCGGCGCTGCAGTGTGACGTCATGTAATCCGACTTTATCCACCCCAGAGCCATCTAGTAGAAGAGTTGCGACATTGAGGGGTCAGAAAGCAGCCTGGTCACGTGGTTCACGTACTCGCGCGAGCCCATAGGCTTCAATGCGTTCAGTAACTTCCGGCTGTCACTATTCATTGTCACTATCCAACAGAAGTCTATGTAGATGGACTGGCCCCATGAAGTGAACGGAGTTGGCGTAACTCTGTCCATTTCCAAGGCTCTGATCCAACCTAAGACTTTACTACATACCGGTATTACAATACAGTTATAAAATACAGTAAAGATGTTCGATTGTTCGTACTGTATCTTCTTTGGTGTGTTTTGATGGTAATGTGATTTTATTAAACACACCAAATAATGATGTATTTAAATGATTACGTATGTATTACGTATGTATGTCCATAGCCGTCTGGATGTCGTAGTTATAAATAGGGATGTGTGTGAGCTGTATTCGTGTCGGGGGTATAGCTCAGTGGTAGAGCATTTGACTGCAGATCAAGAGGTCCCCGGTTCAAATCCGGGTGCCCCCTTTTTGGTTTTTCGCAAATTCGTATTCTTGTTTCTTGGTTGGCTTGGCTCACCCATCTCTTGGTTTCTGTGGTAGTCGGTCAATGTATGTTAATTATGAGGATCACTCCCTCCGTCCCAAATTGACACCAATTGTTCCATGGACCAGCCTTTCGAAAATATATGGGAGGGGGAGGGACCCCATAAACAAACCCTGTGCAACCCAGATTCGGCACAAACAAGGGATTCAATTTATCTAAATTTCTCCTCCTTAAAAAAATGGAACGCCTTACCAACAGGCATAAAGACCTGTAAATCTCTGGATTCTTTCAAACCCCCTCTCAAAGGGCTGCAAATAAAAACTGGCCTCCGTAAAATATGATTATACAGCGCCCCATTTAGGCTAATGAAATTTCCCTGGTCTGGGACCCCCTATTTATATTGTAAAATCAGTGTACAACTTATCTACCTGTATATTCCAACAAAGCTTTTGGTGGTGTAATTAAAGAGATCTTTATACCGTAGGTATTGCAAAAGTATTATCTCCTGGAGGTGCCAGGAGAATTGCTCTCTGCTCAAGTAGGCCATGGCCTACTTGTGCGCACAGATTTACTGGACTTATTGTGATGAGTAATGTTTGACTTTGAACAGTAGTTTATTTAAAATTTAAAAGTGTTGAATGGGAAGAACAGCCTCAGCTGATGGAAAATTCACCATACTGCCACTAGAGTGCAGTATAAGACCACTGAATGACTGGGGCCAGTGTGCAAAATGGTCAACTGTGGCCTGGCTACAACTTATTGAAATACAAATAAAGTACACTGGGGTATCTACAAATAAGTGATACACATACTATATTTATGGACCTAGCTCAACATGTAACCACATCATGTGAATGTTTGTTATATTGTGTTAAATTATTACAAACAGTATGATAATACTGTTGACTACATGCATTACAGAACTTTAATGTAACAGATGTTCCAATGAATTAGTAAAAGAAAACATTTGAATCATCCCGAGGAGTTAAAGATACCAATAAAACCCAATAGATTCTGTAAAGATGAAGCAGCTTTATCTTTAATGTATTTACAGTGCTTAAATTGATTAAGTGATACGAGTTGGGGGGGGGGGGGGGGGGGGGGGGAAAACAATATAGCAACACTCCACATACAGTATGTACATTTAGTTAGCTACATCACAGCTCAAAACTGTAATATAGTGTGAACACATGCACAACACATTATGTTTAAATATTAACATGATCATGCTTTTTTATGATTACATCACCATTATTGTGTCAATGAACCTACAGTATATCCTTAAAACTGTTTTAATTATTGACAAGATTATGACACTTAACATCCTCCCTCAGTAACACAATGCGCCACACCTCCCCATGACCACAGTAAAATACTGTAAAATGTATTCATTTTTACCCATAATGGTAGCACAGAGTTTATTATTTAGAACATTTTGATGTTTAATATTCATAAACATTTAGGTGATCAACCCACCTTATTATTCTCTGCTTCCCCAGCTTATATTTACTGTGCTTACATTTACATTTCTGTTGCATTAAGAAGGCACAAACATTCAATGACCCTATTTTGATTAAATTAATTAATGTAATAATCAATTATGTTGATTAGTCTTTTATTCTGTGAAAGGCACACGTGAGTTCTCTCTGTGAGAAGTGCTATAGGCTATAAATAACATGTACACTTAGTCAAGTTAACCATTTATCACCTAAAAATAGCCAAAATAGCCAATCTACAGGTTCACACTGTGCTGTAGCTTTTCTCCCTTTGCTACTCCATTATATTTTTTTTAGATAAAAAATACAATTGATTACACTGATTAGTTTGAGTAACTGTTGCAAGTAAATACACATGATTTAGCAACAGTGCATTCCTTTAACTCAGGGGAAGGCAACCTTTTCCAGATGAAGTGCTGTGTATTTATTTTCTTGACAGTCAATGTGACATATCAACATTAAGTTTACATTAAAATTATAATTATTTCCATCCAATTTTGATTGTCAATACACACCTCAATCTGTATGTATTCTCTTATTCTAACCCTGATCCCATATATAAAATTAAAAGAAAAATCAGCCCTCTCACACTAGGGTCAGGTTGTCCAGTAATCACCCTCTGAAGTGCCAATGGTTTCTGCAAGGTCACCTACCCCTGCTTTAACTGTCTCTGGATAATATTCTGCCAGTCTACCTTCTTCCATTACAGCATGTCTGCTTTCTATGTAGAAAAAGCACGTATCTGAATCACGTAATTGCTTTTCTGGAGAAGATTCTTCTACTTGTTTAGACAGTACAGAGGAGATAGAAGAAAGCCCCGAAGCACCTCATTCACTAATTCATTCACCTCTCCAAAGCATTACGTCTCTACAGGTCTCGACTCAAGCATGATTTATGCTTTGGTAAAAAGTATTCTGTGTTGCTGCTGCTGCACAAAAATATATACTTATATATAAATGTAAATTCACACATTTTCTCTTATCATATACAATATAATCTCTCGCATTTTTCAGCAAAGCATAAATTGAGCTTCAGAGTTGGTTCAAACAGTAACATTTCTCTGTTTAGTTGTCAACTGTTGTTGCACCAAACCTCGGTGACTGTGAGCATAACAGAAGATCAGATAATAAGTGTCAAACAGTTAGCAAAGAGATAAGAATCTTCAGAGGAAAATAACTTTCCTTCTTCTGGAAGGAAAATAACTTTCCTCACCTCATCTGTGTCTCCTCCTCTGCCTAGCTTAGACAAATGAACCATTGTTTTGTTTGCAAGCTCAGGAACACAGATTGATGTCTGTCTGCATTCCTTTTGCTCTTTTACAATTCTGTTTCCTTTTCCTCCACCTCTTCTGGTTCCAGGTAATATTCATCATCAGTGGTTGAATCTGAGCAGCTGCTGTCTGAAGACTCCTCGAAGGAGGTGAGAGAGGAGATAAATGCCTTGGAGGGCAAGTGGCTTCTGAGGGAGTCAACGTCATGTGGGATTATGGGAGATGTAGGAGAGGATGGGCTGGAGGGGCTAGGAGGCATGGAGATCCGCCTGGTGGTGGGTGACCAGGGAGGGGATGGGGATTCCGTCAGGGAACCCCCCGTTGTATCCCATCCAAAGGGAGGAGTGGATGCTTTCCCCGCACCCCAGAGGGAACGCGGCTTTGCGGCCGCCGCAGTCTTTAGAGGTGTAGGAGGAACTGCTGGGCCTTCGGGGCTCCAGTTGGACAAGGATCGGGATCGGGAGAAGCATCGGGGGAGCGATCTCGACCGCATCTGTCCCGGGTCGCCGCCGGGGACGGACGACATGCGACCCGGGAAGTCGCCCGCTGCCGAGGGTCCGGTGGAAATACGCCCGGGTCCCGAGGGCCGGCTGGAGAGCACGGAGCTCACGGAAACCGACCTCCCCGCCAGGATGCCGTACTTTAGGTCTGCGCAGGAGGAGTAGGAGGAGGAGCGGTCCAGGTTCTGATGGTGCAGCGCTTCGCTGGAGGTGCTGGTGGAGGTGGAGGCCCTGGCCCTCGGGCCGTACTCCCCTCCCAGCTTGAAGCCAGAGGTTGACTTTTTCCTGAGTCCAGGGCTGTAGAAGACGCTGTCGTCCGTGTCGTCAGACGGGGTGAAGGGGGAGAGGGAGGACAGGGAGGACATGGGGGAGTAGGGACTACTCCCAGGGCTGGCCGAGGACATCCTGGCCCGCGTGGGCAACGTGGCAGAGCGGCCAGGGGTCCATGGATGCTGCTGCCAGTGAGCACTGAGTGAGGAGTCTCTAGGGACAAACTCCTTTGCCGGTTCAGAATCGGCGGCAAGGTCATCTTTGTAGAACGGTTGGTGTCTTTCTGGTTTATGCGCCGACGACGAACTGGCCTGGCTTTTACTTTCATGTGTCTCTTTCTGAGTAAAAAGAACATCTTTGATCGGCGGAGCCGGATCTAACGCAGGCGGCGGCCTCTTCTTTAAGAAAACGTACCTAATCTCCGTCTCGACGTTCTTCTCCGGCTCCCTCTCCGTGACCGACCTTATCACGAGGTCCTCCGACGCGGTAGCCATGCGGCTGACCTCGCCGTTGCTCGAAGAAGAGTTGCTGTCGGAGTGCGTCGGGGTCGGCGAGGCCCGCTTGGCTCGCCACGAAGCCAGCAGGTCATCTTCGATGCGCCGCGCGCGAAACGTCTGCCTCAGCCTGCTCAGGACCTGGTCCATTTTATTATTACTACTCCCCTTCTGGCCTCCTCCTCTCTCCGACTCCGGATTGGGCGCCGGCGGCGTGGCTTGTTTTTGTGTGCTGCTGCTGGTCGCAACATTATCTCTTTTCTTCCCTTTGAAAAGGCCTTTCAAAGGGCTTTCACTTCTACTCGTCTCTGAGAGAGAATTGTTTTGACATAAAACATCTGTCAGCCTGTCACTGTCTTTCACACTACTAGCCCCCGGCGTGGGTGGCTTCTCTGGGGAGCAGCTCTCTCCAGTAGCGCGGCTTGGTCGGTGTCCAATGACCTCAGAGAGAGGCCCCTTGTTGACCTCCGTTTCCGCAGCAACCTGCTGTCCATTTGACACGCACTGTACTGGTGTCAAACGTTCGGGCGTGACACTGTCAACAGCATCTGTAATGTCACTGTTAGAGGTCCCGCGAGACGCCGCATCATCGCCCGCACGGAAACACGCCGAGGGAAAGTGTGTGTGCGCCTTATCGCCCTGGCCTGGTAACAGCAGGTGTGGCTTCGCACTGATAACAGGCTTGTAGGAATTTACACTATCTAGTTTTCCATCATTGTCGTTGTTGTTGTTTAAACGGTCCACTCCTGCTGCTCCGACAACCCTTAACCTCTCCCCCACAATGCCAGTCTCTTTCTGGAAAGGGAGGGACAGGAATGGGGGTGAGTCACTGGACAATGATGAAGAAGTGAGTTCAGAAATGGGTGAAGTTGTGTTTGAGTCAGGAGTTAAGGAAATGGTAGTTTGTGGCTTTGGGGGTGAGGAAGTTTTCCGGAAAAATGGTGTGTTCCTGGCTTCCGTCCCTGATGTCGATGACGATGCAGAGTATGACAGGCAACGATGAGGAGGAGGAGAGAGGTCGGGGGAATGATTCTGGACTGCACTCCTTCCTCCGTGGTCAAGCACCGAGTACTGTGATGGGCGATCTACATCTCCTCCTCTCCTGGGTGTTGTTTGACCAACGGAGTCAGATGGCAAGGAAAGCTGCCTCTGCCTCAGGAGGGAGAAGGGAGTGCTGGGGCTTCGCGGAGGCCTGGATGGGAACAGTGGAGCTGGCGTGATGGAGGCCGTTGGAGCAGCCTCCGAATCCTGCACTTTGTCGGCCTCAGAGGAGTGCCGCGAGTCCACGGAGTCCTGCCACGTCACTCGTATCACCTTCCTCCCTTCCTCAGACTGAAGGCCTGTTTTCTCAGGCGCAAAGATGAGCCGGCTGGTGAACGTTTTCCCTCCCTGGGGTGCTGGGTGCCGGCTGGTTTTCGGGGAGCGGCTTTGGGAGTCGACGGCGGGAGATGTTAGAGAAGAAGTGCGGCCGTACGAGAGCGTGACGCTGGCGGGGCGAGGGGTAGAAACAGGAGCATAAAGAGGCGAGCGGTTGGGTGGTTGGACCGTGGAGGAGACAGGGCAGTCGGACAGGGCAGTGGACTGAGGGGTGGTGGTTGTAGTAGGAGGAGATAGTGGACTGTGTGGACTAGTGGAAGCAACACCGTTATGAGAAGACAGTGACTGTGGTTTGTTAGAGGACGTAGGTGTAGAGAATAAGGTATAATTATCGTTCGTTGATGCGTTATTATGGCTACTGTTAGAGGATGGATATTTATCGTGACTGTCCAAAACTTGGTCTGTGAACTTACTGCTATCCAATGAGAACGGGCACAGGTTATGAGCCCTGAAAGTGCTGATTTTACAACCCAACGAAACACCAGGCAAACTATGTGTCTTGTATCGTTCCTTGTTGTTCAAATTCGAGCCGTTCGGAGCTCTGCTGCCAGACCAGTCTGGTACATTGACTTGTGTCGTCATAGTGTTAGCATTCCCTCGTGCCTTAGAAGAAGCTATGTTTAGATTATCCGGGTAAACTACTTCAGTTCTGTTATTGTTGTTGTCGTCCAAGTTCTCGGACATTTGCCGGTCAAATCTGTTGGAGCATTCGTCGTTCTCGCCACCACCGCTTGTGGACGAGGGCGACGCGCTCGTTTCACCGAGCACATCGCCGAACCTAGGAGAACGGCAGCTTTCCTGGGTCACACGCTTCCACCAGGAGGTGGACCTCAGCGTGGTCCCCCTGGGGAGGGCCTGGCTCTTCATGAAAGCATAACGCTCATATTGAGAGAGTCGATGCCCGACCGAGGTCTCGGAAACGACGGGGTTATTCGTTTCTGCACTTTTTTTGCAGTCCTTCTCTCTCTCCAGCCCACTAGTTAGGGATGTCTGTTTACGGGTGAAGGAAGGGGCCGGGTAGGCCCGAGCGTTGCGGGAAATGAACGAGCCCTGCAAGTGTTCGCTGTCGGGCGAATTGACGGCGTTGGCGGCGCTTTCACTCGAAATACCATCACAAGTTAACGGCTCTGCAGCCTGGCTAGAGTACCTCCAGTTGTAGTTAAGCCTTCGTAGGGACAGGGGCATGCCGCTGGTTGTTGGCGTGGATCTGGCAGGTGATAATTCTCCTTGACAACTGGCCTGTGATATTCTCCCATGTGCGTGTGAGTCGGTAAAAGGCAGAGGAGCAGTCGAGCCTTCAGGGTTGGAAGCGCTTCCTTTTATGTCCCTGTTGTCCAGCTCACGTAAGCCGACAGCCCAGAGAGGCTGAATCACCGGACCCCTGGGGGTGGAATAATCCAGAGTCAGGCTCGGAGGACCGCTCTTGCTCGACCAGCCGTTTCCCAAACGAGGCGATCTCTCGTCAGCTTGGGATCCGTCCACGGACCCCGTCTCCCCGTGGTGGTGGTGGTGGTACGCGCTCTGGTATCTCAGTAACTGTTCGTGGGCGGTGTTGTTTGCGGGAGAGACGGTGGGGTCCCCCGTCGTCGCGTCCTGGGTGCCGCTGCCGCCCCTCTTATTCCGTCGGAGACATCCGCCCCAGTGTGGGGACAGAACAGACACCATAGTGGAGGACATTTACACAGGAAGGTCCAACAGTTTCTCTGTTTATCTGTCCTGTTCTCTGAGATTTACGCACAGTAAACCAGTCCTTCTGTGTTGTGGTTAAGAGACATTCTAATGGTATATTTGGAGGGGGTAGAGGACGGCATCTTGGCCGCTGCAGATCAACATCAGTGCCTGTTCTGGTTCCTCTCCGGACCTTCCCAAAAGCGTGTCTGTCCGTTCATCTGTAAAGAGAGAAAAGAGCGTTACTACTACAGTACAACTACTTTGTTTATATTTTGATAACCACCAGACTAACACCTTAAGTAATGTGCCTTCTATTATTAGAACAGTTTTGCTGATCTTACGGCCTCTTACAGCCTCATTACAATTTACTATGGTTTGTAAAGTGTGTGAGTCAAGTGCGTTGGCTTCTGAGTGAGCCTTTAAGCTTTGCTGGATCTCACATTCCCACGATAATTGCACGATAATTGCACAAGTCCTCGAATAGCGGGGATGCTTGACAAACAGGTTACTGCTTAAACGTTTTTCTAAGGTAGACACCTGACCCAAATCACACACAAACACACACCATACCCTGTAAACAATTACTGTATAATCCCACACTGTTTATTTTTGTCATTAGTCTAATGATTATTTATGGTTTTCAACCAGCGGTCTTTGAGAGCGTAAAAAATGACATTTGGTTTCATGTTTATACTCCCAAGAGTTCAAATATTCATCATCTGAATTAGCTCACTTAACTGAAAAGTGTTATGTTTGTGAAATCCAGACTGGAATTGTGGACAAAACCAAAAGAAATCTTTAGTTTTGTGTCTGTGGGGCTACAATGTCATCAAATGGTGGTCTGTGGCTCAAATGTTGAATAAAGAGTGAGCCCTGGTCTGGTGTCAAAATGGTTGAAAACCCCTGATTATGTGATTGTATTAAATCACTCACTGTGGGTAATTTGCGCACGCACGCACACACACACACGCACACACACATTGTGCAATGTGTGCAGTGCACGCAGTATAATGGTGTCGTGTCCTGTCACGTGTTTAATTAGCCTCTTTTCAAACAAACATTCCTCCCAGGATCCTGCTGAGGTCTTTTCTCAGGAATGTTTAAATAACAACTAATAAGAGCTCTGGACAATATCATACATTGTTTGGCTTCTTTCTTTACTTTACTTAAATTCTATTGAAACAGCTCAGTGTTTTTGTGAAAAACAGACACCAGAGGATTAACTGTATGCCAATACGATAATGGCACGCTATGATTTAATAATGCTACAGGGAGGAACATGACACTATCTTTTGTTCTTGTTCTGGTTTCACAGGCCAACGCCTACAGTGCAGAGCAGAACTGTTTCCTGTATAACTGTAATGTTTGGGGAGGAAACATTAGACTGAGGCAGCAGCAGGTATTAAGTGTTTTCCACAGCAATGCTGTCAAACCGGACAGAGGACATTCCTCCTTCTGTTTTGGTTTTAGTTATTGGATCATCGTTTATAGGCTAGTTCCTGCACTACACTATTCATAGATTGTTTACATGAATCAACAACAGACTGCTAAATGTTTGTACGGTTGACCAACCGTAATCAAATCTGCAATTCGCAAAATTGGAAGAGACAGCAGTAATATTTACTTGGGATTTTGTTTGCACCCTGCTGAAGTTCCTCCGTTTATTGTATGATGACGGAGTATGTTTTTTTTTGCACTCCGTCCATCAACCTGTGTGTCTGTCCATCTGTGTACAGCTGTGTATCTCTGTCACCGTTAATCCGGTCGATGCAAAAAGTTTGGCCATCGACCTTTTGAGGCAGTGGTTTTCAACCTTTTACATACCAGGGCCCACTATTTATTCAGAATTTGAGCCACGGACCACCATTTGATGACATTTTATCCCCACAGACTCCAAAACTAAAGATTTATTTTGCTTTTGTCCACAATTCCAGGCTGGATTTAAGACAAAACAATCAAACACACAGACTAAATTGACCATTAATGTTCTACATTCTGTAGTTGTGTAGACTTGGATTAACTCAGATGGTAAATATTTTAACTCTTCAGAGAGTAAAAATGAAACCAAATGGACCCGTAAGGGTCCATTTGGTTTCATTTTCACGCTCTCAAAGAGTTACATCTGGTTAACCAACTTTACATCATTTATCCTATAGCGCCACTAACAGGTGGATTTTTTGCAAAAACGTATGTTTTTTGGGGGGAAAGCCTCAAAACATCATCGAGACCAGTGCCCAGAAGTACACTTTTCCTAGTTCCTACACTGTTGCCCTGTTACTCATAGTTGTTTATTAACACAGAAATAGCACCTCTGTGGTGTTGGGCACTGGTCAGTGACGTTACCACTGGGCCACAGGAGCACCACAGGATTTATTTGACCACAAATGACCCATCCCTATCCCTTTGCTTACCAGTGTTGTCACGCTGGTGGTCTGTGGTGTGAGGAACTCCCAGCAGGTCTTCTAGCTGCCCTCCAAAGATCAGCTCTAAACACAGGATGAGAACACAGAGGATAAAGGTGCTTTAGTGATCATAGGAATAGGACAAGAGTTGAAGAGAACCAGCAACAATTAGAGGATTAAAAAGTGGTGAATGTACGTGTGGTAGAGGGTTACAACAGCTTGGATGTACAAAAATGAGGTCAGAAGGGAGGCAAAAAAGCTTAAAGTGTGCCTGTGCGTCACCTGTGTATATCCTCTCTGTGCTGTTGACGTTATGTGAGGTCTCATCTCCAGGACTGTGACGGTTCCTCTGGTGAGCTGCTCTGTCTCTCTGTGTCTCTCTTTCTCTGTCTCTCTCCTAATAAACAACACACACATCCAAAGACAGTCAGGTCAAGTCAGATCCAACATCAACAAATGTCTCTACAGAGAGTCATGGAAAGTACACTAAACCCTCCATACTGTAAAAGAGGCAAATATTGTACTCTATTGTACTATTGTATTATTTTGAAACTATAATTTTTACTTACTTTGTAAATTTTATTGTTATCTGAGAGTGTTCAAATGGAAACAAATGACCCTAGTGGGTCCATTTGTTTCTATTACACTAACACATTTCCATTTGTACACCAAAAAGGTCCTAAAAATCACTAACACGGTGAAACACAACTTGATGATGTCATCAAGTTGTGTTTTTTTCAGACCTCCATTTCTAGGAAACACAATGGGGGAACTGTTTTTCTCATGTCCACACGTCTATAAGGTAAATTATTGACATAGTACAGTAGAATGTTGTTGAATGAAAATGGGTTGAATTCCTCTTTAACCGTGTCAACTCAGCAGAGTATATGAATGAATGAATGAATGCCTTTATTTCAGACTCAGGGTCCATAGAGAGAAGACACAAAAAACATAATACAATACACAGAACATTCAGTAGAAGACAGTCCAAATGTACAGGTTAAAAAACATTTGAGACAATTATAAATAAAGGCTTTTAAGCCAGTGCTTTCTCAGGCTAGAAGAGTATCTAGTGCAACTTTTAGCGGGGTTATTTAAGCTGACGATGATGCTATTCACAGACTCATCTAAGCGACACATGAATCTATGCATTAGGTTCCGAAGAACAGCATGAAAAGTATGGACTCTTGCAGCAACAAACATCTCACTGGCACTACACCATCTAGGTCTTTTAAGTAAAATTCTCATGGCATCATTATATGCTACTTGCAGTTTCTGAATACTTGCTTTCTTGTAGTTTGACCACAGGTGAGCAGTGTAAAGTGGTGTACAGTAAGCTCTAAACAGAGTAATCTTAACTGCTTCAGAACACATACTAAATTTACGTGCCAGGGTGTTCGCCTGTGCATACAACTTACGGCACTGTCTGTGTATATCATCATCATCTGTTAACTGTTCTGTAATAAAATGACCAAGATATTTGACCTTACTACAGACACCAAGAGTATTAAAAGATAACGTAAAAACAGGAAAGTTCAGACCTTTGTCCTCTTTCGTTCTACAAATAAGAACAACACTCTTACTGGCATTATACTTGAAGTCATTATCAATGCCATACCTCGTACATTTGTCAAGTAGCTGCTGCAATCCAGCACTACTTGGGCTCAGTATGACTAAATCATCTGCATACATCAAATGATTAATGCGATTACTTCCCAGCATACAACCAGTGTTGCATGCATTCAACTGTTTTGACAGCCCATCCATATATACATTAAAAAGAATAGGTGATAAAATCCCACCCTGTTTGACCCCATTGGTGACGCCAAATGGGTCTGATACACAATTGCCCCATCTGACTTGCATAGTCTGATTTGTATACCAATAGGCCAAGATCCTTACTATGCCCTCAGGCACCCCCCTTAGGGTTAATTTACTGAAGAGCTTATTATGGTTAATTCTATCAAAAGCTCGAGATGCATCGATAAAAAACAAAAGTACGGTTGTATTTTGTTCTCTATACTTATTTACTATCTCCTTTAACGCATAGATGCAAAGGTCTGTGCCGTGCTTGGCTTTGAAACCAAACTGATTGTCAGCTAGGTCAATATATTCATTTATCTTGTTCAACAGATTCATTTCCAAGACTTTGGACAGTATACTAGCTAGGGCTATAGGTCTGTAATTGTCCACACTACTAACTTTACCAGCCTTGTCTTTTACAACTGGAACTAATAAAACAGAGAGCATAGAGTCAGGAAGAATACCATGAAACATAAAACCAGTAAAACACAGCCCAAGTAGAGGAGACAGTTTTAAACTGGCATATTTTAGATGCTCAGCACTAATGCCATCTAGACCACTGGCCTTGTTATTAGAGAGCTTATTTATGGCTCTATACACCTCATGTGTTGTAATAGTCAACGATTCATCACTCTTGATGTTGTCTTGAACATATACTTCACTTTGGACACAGTTAAAAAGATTGCTATAATGCTTACGCCATAAGTCAGCTATATTTTGTGCTCCTGAGGTTCCATCCACAGAGCATGGTAATGATGCTTTACTTTTATTTAGAAGTTTAACTTCCTTCCAAAAATCAACTCCATCATTATTTAAGAGCCTTTTTGCCAGAGAATCAGCTCTCATTGTTTGCTCATTTTTTTGTATAAATCTAACGGCATACTTAAACCTTGAATTTGTGAGCTTTTTGTGCTCGAGCTCTGGCCCTTGTCTGGGTCTACCAGCCCTGTCCCAGGACTTATAAGCTTCCCGAGCTTCTGCATGATGTTTAGCTACAACCTCATTCCAACCAGGTCTGATATTATAAACACCCTTGTTTTTATGCTTGTGAAAGGGTTTACTGCTTTCATGCAGAGCACTCACAATACCTTCATACATAAGACATAAAGCTTGCTTATGTTCTTCCTCCTTGCAGTTTGCATCTTTACATAATATAGCATTTTTGCAGATGTAGACATTATCTAAATGCTTTTCTGTAAGAGAATAAAAATTAATAAAATCCTCCTCTGTAAAAGTAGACCAGTCTATCTTTACAGTGTGCGTGTGCTCATCATTGTGAGATATACTAGGTAGCCGTTCAACATGTATTGTCATACCAACTGGAATATGATCAGTTGTTGCTACCCCATACATAATTTCCATGCCCGATAGAGAGGCATGTGCATCAGCAGTGCTAATACAGTGGTCCAGCCACGACGTGCTGTGCCATGCCTCGCTAATGTAAGTATAGCTGTCTGGGGGCAGACACTCTTTGCTTGATAATATAAGTGAATTATCCATACAGAATTGGTGCATATGTCCTGCAAACAACGACCTGCTGTCTGAGATATCAGCATTCATATCTCCAAGAATATAAATATTAGAGGAAGAATGATCTTGAATAAAGGAATGAATAAATGCAAGTTTATTCAAATACTCATCCTCATTTTCTCGACACTCATAGGGTGTATAGACATTTAAAATTACAAAGTTCTTTTCATCTTGGATAAAATGTATTGCGATACACCAATCCACATTAAGCCTGAGCACATTTATAAGTGAGTCAAGCCTCTTATGCCATACAATGGCAACACCCCCGGGTATTCTCCCTCTAACTATTCCCATAGAGAGGTCTGTTGTGGACTCTCCATGAGCCCCATGAAAGTCATCACTGAAACAGTTTAAATACTCCAGGTCTTGTTTGGTAAGAAATGTTTCTTGCATACAAAGTATGTCACACTTGTCCAAAAGTTTGTCAACAACGATGCGGCGAGCTCTATCACCTGCGCTATGCCCCAAACGCAGGCCACGACAGTTGTATGACATAACTCTTATATCCATTTAAAAACATGATTAATCCGTGCGCACAGCACCAGCAGGGACGCTTATTCCCCTCGCAGCAGCACTCACACCAACAGCCCCTTCCCTGCGGGGCTCATAGTACCGTCTCACATGTGCCCCATCAGGCCAGAGCTCCGGAATGTACATTTCATTGACATCATCTCAAATGAAATGAAATGAAATGAAATGAAATGAAATGAAATGAAATGATTCCTTGTTTACCCAGGGTGAACGGACTAAGCTTTGAAAACTTGTTTACAGCCGTGCCCTGCATATTTCATAGAACATTTCATGGTTGGGGTTCAATGCCTTGTTCAAGGGCACTTCAGCGGTGGTAATTTTAACGTGCCGGTCCGGGGATTCGAACTGGGGACCTTCCGGTATCAAGACCGATCCCCTAACCGTTCGGCCACTGCTCCCCGCATTCGGCAGATACTTTAAACGATCCAAATCTGCTGTGTACAGTATTTACCTTTTGACACTGAACCTCTCGGCCAAGTTTTCCTTTGAGATAGTCACACAATGTCTCAGCATCCAGTTCTGGTGAAAACTTCGTAGCGAAAACACTCACCAGCTTGGTTTTGACAGTGTGAATGCCAGTCACCACGCCTGTCCCCACAATTGGCACCGCGCCGGCGGCTCTCCTCCTCCGCCCCGGGGCAGCGCCCCGTGGTCCTGCCTGGCCAGCAGCATTCCCCGTCCCCGGGAAGCGTCGACCCTTTCTCACCACCTCATTCCATCCTGGAGATTGTAGAGAGCGGGACGAGCTGGCTGTCTCTCCCCCAGGAGTTCCCTCTGTCCGGCGATGGTTTCCCCGTATTCACAGCAGAACCTCCGGCCGGCACGTCCCCTCCTCGGCGCGCTGAAGCCGCTGATCCCCGGGGACTCCCAGTAGTCGGCCTCCTCTCTCCGAGGCATGGCCCCGCAGGTCCGATGTAGCAGCCACCGGCACAAACTCGGTAGCCACCAAGCTAGCTGCACTGGCCGCAGCGTCCCCACCTGTATCAGGCACAGCCTCCGGCGGCCTCAGGTCAGTAGGATGCTCCAGTGCACACAGACGACTATTAATGTCCACAGTAACAGCCCGAAACTCCACACTTAACTCAGCCTGGAGCTGCATAGCTTGCTTTAACGAGCAGACTTCATCATACGTCTTCTGTATTTTCCCAAGCAGGTTTGAGACGTCCAGGCTTGTATATGTCACCGGTGGTAATTCGTCCAGGAAGTGCGAGACAAAGCGAGGAGTATTATCCCCACATTCATTCAGCACTTTTAGGCAACTTTTAATATTGTTCACGTCTTTCTGTTGTCCTTTGTGTGTAACACACCGCTGACTTGTCGGACAGAGTTCAAACAACACCTTCTTTGATGCCTCAATGCTCTCAGAGTCGAAGTTGTTTGCAGCCAATAAAACTATTTCGTCCTGACTTAAAGTTTTGATTTTTATTGCCAGAAAGTTTAACAGCTCATCTTCCACAATTATCTTGCCTTCGACAGTTTTATAAACCTCAGGTTTTAAACGAGATCGATGAAAAGTAGGAGCAGGTAGAGCTCGGCGTCCTGCAGCGTCCTCCATGTTGGTTGCCAAAGTACATACATACAGTACACTTCGGCCATTTGTAATGGGGTCATCTACAAGGTCACAATGTGTTGCGATGCATGGTATGCGCTTGTAGACCTGCTGTTTTCACATTTGAAAACCTTAAATGAGGCATTCTGCAAAGGGTATAATTTGAATTCCAAAATGTTGCCTCTAATAAGAGCTTTTCTTATGAGAGGCATGTGCAGCATGTGTATATTTTCACTTGAGTAAAAACACGTAAATACTTTTTACAGTCACTCCTTCGTGTGCACAGACACAAGTACTGTATAAAGTAAACACACAGGCCTGCACGCTGGAACCTGTTAGCCTATTTTAACTCTCAGTGTGAAAATGAAGGTGATTTCTTTACACACCCAGAATTATAAAAGGGAACATCCAAGTTAATCTGTGATGAAAACATATAATTTATATTTGACATGTACACACGCACATACAGTAAGCACAGGCAAGACAGACATACAGCCTGTGGACCAACTTGTCGACCAAGTGTGGTGATGTGTTGATAATAATTAAAATGTCCATAATGCAATTATGGATCTACTCCAGTGGAAAATGTTTAGATCAAGACCCTCTGCATAAAAGGTTCAGAAACGTAAATTGGGTCCATTAGTTCTCCACTCTACAATAATACCAATTGTATTTTATATCATTTTAATTGTTGTTTAGTCACCTTTACAACAAGATACAGCTCATGTGGAATGAGCAAAAACGGTGAATTGGACCCCAAAACAATTGTTAAAATGGCAATTGGTGGGATTCACCCCTTGCTTTGAGATGGTTAGTGGGTTGGATGATCACACTCTCTCAAAGCAATAAGGGGAAAAATATAACATATATTTGCCATTTAGAGACTTTATTAATTTTATACTAAGTGTTATGTAACTGGATGGCTTGTGGAGTATCCATAAGCAGTCACAACACTTGGCATGCCAGGGGCGGTAACTCTCTCACATGCAAGACAGAACTTGTCATCATTGAAAGCAGTCTGAAATGAACGCAGTGAGATTCTGAAGCCCAGATCCTCAGAATCTGAATCTAATACCTCCTCCAGGATTTGGGGAGTGGAGAGGATGGAATGACATCCTCTCCACTCCCAAATCCTGGAGGAGGTACTAGACTGGGGCATCTATGGGGCAGACATTGGGATGGAATGTGCTAATGTCTGCCCCATAGATTGGGTAGACCTAAGTTGAACGCAGGTGGTAATTCTATAAACTTAATTCTGTTTAGGGCGCATATGTCAAATTCAAGGCCCAGGGTCCAAATCAGGGGCATGAATGAATAATCTCTGGGCCACAGGATGATATATATTTAATTAGTATTACAACTGTCCCTTTTGGTATATTACACACAGCATGATAAGAAATTAATGCAACTATTTGTTTTACCTTCTCAACTGAATTGAGGTACTTTTTCATTTTACTATGAAAGCAGTGCTTGGTGAGGATCATAGAACAGTTTCATCTTTGCATTTATTTTGTTGTTAGAGAGAGTGAAGTTTGGCAGAAATTATGTGCCTGTGCATGTTGGAACACAGTCAGGCCCTCGACTTGTACTGATTTTTCTATTTTGGCCCGCTGTTTATTTGAGTTTTACATCCCTGTTTTAGGGGGTTTGGGCATCTGGTTAGGATGCCTCTCGAGCATCTCCCTATAGGGAGGTGCTCGGTGGAGGGGATTATATCGACTCACTGGCCCTAGAGCGTCTTGGGATCCCCCAGGTACCAAGAGGAGGAAGTCACTAATGTTGCTCTGGAGAGGAAAGTCTGGTGGAGCTGTTGTAACTTGTGCCCCCGCGACCCGACTGTGGATAAGTGGTTGAAATTGGATGGGTGGATAGACATCAAAGCAGAGGTGTTTAAAAAGTAATTACAACTGTCTGAAATAATTTGTGATTAGCCAATTATGTAATAATTGTGACAGGACTAGTAACACCTAAGGCGGGTGCCAAATTAATTATGTCATCTCACCCCTGTATGCTACACTGAAGGCTGTCAGGCATAGAGAAGGAACAACGCTTTACCGTTTACTAAAATACCTAATGATGTAATACATCGCTGCTCAAGTAATGACATGTAATCTCCATTAGGCATAAGTGTGATACTGGCTTGGCACAGGTTGAGGTATTTGATATCAAGGCCTTATGCAAGAATAGCCTGAAAATAGACCATAGTATAGTACGTCTGGATATTGGACTGTCACCTGAGCTCCACAGATATGCGGCCAATATGCAATATGCGGCCCAGAAACTGTACAGGTGGACGATTGAAGAACAGACTCCTACCGTACTGTAACTGTACATCATGGAATTGTCCCACAAAGTGTTAGCGTTAGTGTTTGGACAACAATACTCTAATTAACAATTGTACACTTGCTCCAGTCCAGGGCACACCATGCACACCGTCGCTGAATGTCATTGGGGGCTTGGAAGTGTTTTCTGTACATACTGTACACATACATACACACCTGGAAAATTATGAAATCCAGGTTTGAATTGCTATTCCAGTTATAGGCCTGAGAATCCGCATGCTAACTTTAAAAGGTGCATTTATATAGCACCTTTATCCAAGGCACTACATACATTGTAGATCCATCCCATTCACACACCAATGGCGGCCATGCAAGGTATTGTCACATCAGTGGCAATTAGCGGTTAAGTGTTTTGCTCAGGTACATATCGACAACATCTTTGGGGGAGCCTGGGTTTGATCCGGCAACCTTGTGGTTACCATCCATGGACTTCACCCCTGAGTCAACGTCACCCCCACCCCATGCTGTATGCTGAGATGGTTTCCATGTTTTTAATGTTGTGAGACAGAATTCTATTGGCACCAGCATTTGTGACTTTCAGTGTTTGGGGCATATACAGTACACATGCCCACACTGGGACCTAAGGTCTACACTAAGGCTACAACAGCTTACCTAAATATTAAGCCTATCTGTATGTTGGCACTGACGTGCAAGCTTGTAGGGACTAGCAAGTTTCTACAGTATATACAGTATATGCTATTTGCCAATTGAAAAATCACACCAAAATCACATGTGTATCATCTTACAAAACCAACCAAAACCAACGAAAGGTTTGTGTTTGCGACAAAACAAACATTAGTCCTTGTCAAGGGTGTTTAAAAAAAAAACATGGTTGAAAAACAAATATTAAAACTCAATGTGGACTAGTGCCCCTCAAAAACAGAATAAAAAAATAATGGTAGTTAAAAGCTAAAGTGGCAAATTATGTGTTCCAAGTCTAAAGGGTTTTTGTTTACACAAGAATAATGGACATTATCAGTCCTGACTCCTGCATAAACAACACGGTGACTAGGGATGCCGCGATTCGATATGCTTATCGCATATCGACGCGATATGAGCCAAAAAACGTTATCGAAATCGCATCGCACTATGGCGAAAAATGGCGATAAATTCTGCGATAAATTCGCTCCATTAATTCACTCCATTCCAGTAATCCACTCCCGCTTTTCGTTGTTTCTAACCAGCATGCATTGCGGCGCAAGGCAGGGCCATCTATTAGAAGAATTCCGACATTGAGGGGGCGGAAAAACAGCCTGGTCACGTAGTTCCAGTTGTCCCAATTCAATAGAAGTCTATGTAGATTAGCCGCCATTGGGCTGACCCCATGAAGTGAACAGAGTTTGCGCAACAGCTCTACCTCTGGGCAGAGCCAGAGGGCAGAGCTGTTGTTGCTAGTTAGCAACTTTCGCAAAGCACCCATCAAGCAGTCATGTCGGACGTATTTCACTTTAGAAATACGGCCAGACAGCGACTCCACGGAGGTGTCGTGTCGGGACTAGGGAGGGGGTGGGGGAAAGAGAAGTTTGGAATAGTGGTGGTGATAGTTCTACCGTTCCATGGACCGTTTTGTGGTGGTGGTTGTGGAATAACGCGCCGGCATTGTGTGTGTGTGTGTGTGTGTGTGTGTGTGTGTGTGTGTGTGTGTGTGTGTGTGTGGTGTGTGTGTGTGTGTGTGTGTGTGTGTGTGTGTGTGTGTGTGTGTGTGTGTGTGTGTGTGTGTGTGTGTGTGTGTGTGTGTGTGTGTGTGTGTGTGTGTGTGCGTGCGCGCGCGCGCGCGCACGCTTGTCCGTGTGTCTCGCTTTGTATGCTCGCCTGTCTACCTGCCTGTATGTGTGTGCCTGTCTCTCTCTGCCTGCCTGCGTGTGTGTGAGTGTCTGTTTCTCTCTGTCTGCCTGCCTGTCTGTTATTAGGCTATGCTACCAACGGTAGCATTGTATTCTCCAGGCAGAATGAGTGAAATTTAACTCTGGACTCTTAGCTTTGGACAGTATTGCAACTTGCAGTTTTGCTGTGTGTGTGTGTGTGTGTGTGTGTGTGTGTGTGTGTGTGTGTGTGTGTGTGTGTGTGTGTGTGTGTGTGTGTGTGTGTGTGTGTGTGTGTGTGTGTGTGTGTGTGTGTGTGTGTGGTCCACTCAGTTCTTAGTGCAGTGAACAGACACTACCAGAAAAATGTTAAAGGGGAATTCCACCCATTTTCTAAATTTTCCTGAGAAGATACAAATGTGAACCAAATGGACTCTAGCGGGTCCATTTGGTTCCATTTGTACCATCTTGGGCCTGAAAGAAAAAGATATGCCAGATATGCAACATCATACAGAATTAAATGTGCTGGATCGTTATCGAATCGAAATCGAAATTTATCGAAAATCGAAATTTATCGAAAATCGAATCGCTTTTGGCACTGATTTATCGAAATCGAATCGCATTGGAAAAAGTGTCATCGAGGCATCCCTAACTGTGATAACAACAGTGTATCAGCACTGCAGTATGAAAACTATGACTGCCATTTGGATGTTAGGAATACCATAGTAACTAGTCAGACTCAGAGAGAAAGAATTTACTCTTGAGGATTGTGCAGTGGAGAGACTGGTCAACAAGCTCAACTGTAGGGAGGGAGGGAGAAGAGAGAAAGAGAGAGAGAGAGAGAGAGAGAGAGAGAGAGAGAGAGAGAGAGAGAGAGAGAGAGAGAGGCCAGCCTCTACCAATAGTCTAGTGCTGGTGAAATGCCCTTTAACATTCATTTCCATATCAATGCTTATTACTTACACTTTTTCATTAAAACAAATGATAGATTTGATATCCATTATGGCCAGCATATTTGTCACATGAGCCATTCCCTGAATTTCAGCTCTCAAAGTCTGTTCTAGATATGTTTTCTATTGAAAAGTGATGGAGGTACCGTTCCCCTGCAAAAGGACACGCAAGGACCAATCAGAATGCGACTTAAACACGCAAGGGGTGCTGGGAAATGTTGGACTCCATCTAAAAAACTGCAGTACTGGCAGGGACTACCAGTCAAGTTATAACACAGTTTTAATCAGTTTTAAGTCACCCCATGTAAACCTGGCTCCCATCGCATCCAACCGGTATCCAAGTGTTTATCCAAGTCATGGTATTTAGGGCAATATTGCGTAACCTTAAAGTGACTAGAAGTCTGGAACATTTCACCACAGGAGTGACAGGATGTTGGCATTTGACTTGACATATTCAATGCTTTGCTTAACTACTGTAGCTGCAAGGTTTACCAAAGGGCTTTAAGGTGTTTGCATGTTCTCCCCATGTCTCCCGTAAGGTACTGTAGGTACCCTAACATACTAGATCAGCACTGACTCGATAGAGAGCAAATTTGTGCGTTGCGGAGTGAGATAATACTCATGACATTAGCTACAAAGGTCTCTTACTCACGTCATCATTACATCATCACCTAAACCAGCCAATCAGAGTCCCCCGAGGGACCGATCGCCGAACACCAGTGTTGTTTTTGTCGACTAAGACTAAGACTAAAGACTAAGTCGACTAAGGTTTTTGATATTTAGTCGACTAAGACTAGACTAACAAAAATTAATTTCAAAAGACTAATTGGGACTAAAAGATGTGTGTTTTCAAAAGACTAAGACTAAGATGAAGACTAAATCATAACCTAAGACTAATGGAAATAGGAAACATTTTTAACTTATTTTTTTCGTTCTTTTTAAGTATGTGAACATATCTGCAGTATAGATTGCATACGTTTTCAGGAAAGGGACTTATTACTAATGCAGTAATTTTATACAAAGAAATAAAACGAGACATCTTTCATACTAAAAACTATAAATCTGTATAACATATAAACCTACAATGCATTAGGGTGACCAGATCCCAACTCACCAAATGTGGGACAAACAGTGTGTTTGTGTGGGACAATGTGGGACACATGCGGCGTCGTGTCGGACGGTTGCACAAATGAATAAATTGTACACAATTTACGTGTTTCTACTCTTCCCCTTCATATACCACCACTATAGTTTGCCATCTTTTTCATCCATTATATTGAATTAATAAGAGGCACAGAGATGCTTTTAAATCTATTTACTGGACATTCACCTACTAACAATACACCTGGACAATATAACTGGACAGTCCAGAGCCAAAACAACCAATAACAAACCAAAAAAGAATCTTCCTCCTAACAGAGCCAACTACTGTATGTCTGAAATTGTACAGGCACTACACAAACAATGAATAAAATAAATAAAACCCAGCTCTGGTGTCCAATATCTCACTGACAATGGAAAGAGCTTTGTTGTGCCATGATTAGAAGCATCTGAAGCAACTGAAAAGAATGGAGTGTGGGCTGTTTTGTCGCATGGGAGATCTGGGACCACTGTTTTTAATTCTCTCAAACAATTCTCTACAGAGGCTGGTGCAAGCACATCTGTAACTATAGCTGTTGCCTTAGTACGTCCACATGACATTTTCTTTGCAATATCAGAATCTGGGAACATGGTTGATGCCAGCTTATTGACACAGTCTTCTGACCTGTATGACTGGGAGTGTTGCACTGTATGGTAAACAGTAGTTAGTTCAGCTGCTGTTACCTTGTCTGTGCTCGAATCTTGTTTTGGTTTTAATACAAACGTGTCCATGCACCGTGAAGCCTCCTTTCGAGCAGTACGTTGTTTGTGAGTCTCACATTGTCTGTGTCGCTTCACGTCATATTCACCTCCGTGTGTCACTGAGACGCACGAAGCTAACACGTTGTGTTGTTGTGTTGTGGTGGGCGTTCACTTAACCAGCCGCATTGATTTCCCAAGGCGGAAGTGCCGACTCCTGTTGTCCCTATTCAGGCCATTCAAATTCGGACACCTCAATGTCGCGCCGCTTATACTAGAATAAAGACAGGGTTACCCAAACTCCGTTCACTTCATGGGGTCAGTCAATGGTGGCTCTTCTACAATCACACACGCTCTTTCTCTCTCTCTCACACTCACACTCACACACACACGACACGCCCCTTTCCCTTTTGGACAGCCTGTGAGCAGCGAAGCTCAAAGGCAGGCTGCCTCCAGCCACTGTTGATGAAACTATTTAACGAATTTGCGCACATTATGAAAACTGCAGCTTGTCAATCAGAATGCGGGACAAAGTCTCAATCGGCGGGACGCCTGAAAAGACAGTGAAATGCGGGACAATCACGCACAATGCGGGACATCTGGTCAGTCTACAATTCATGTGTATGTAAGACTAAACTACTAAAACTAAGACTGAAAGACTAAGACTAAAAAAAGACTAAGACTAAATAAAGACTAAGACTGAGACTAAGACTAAATCAATGTTGATATTTCGTCGACTAGACTAAGACTAAAAAAAATAATTTCAGAAGACTAAATGGGACTAAAAGACAAAATGTGTGTTACTCAAAAGACTAAGACTAAGACTAAGCCAAAATATTCTCAAACAAACAACACTGGTGTACACCAAGGACCGAGCGCCTTACTTGTGTCCGCTCCGCTCACACAAGTAATAAAGAGAAACATGCAGTAATGCTGCTCTCTACACTGCCTCCCCCTGGTCATAACAGAGCATATTGGAGGGGGAAGGAACTGGCTCAAACTCTCTCCATTTGGCAGCAAGAGAGAGTTGGGCCCAGCATTGCCTCTTTGGCACAAGTGAAAAATGGCACAGAGTGAAAAATCGTGCTTTTCTTTCCAAGTTAGTGATGTTGGCACACACACACACACACACACACACACACACACACACACACACACACACACACACACACACACACACACACACACACACACACACACACACACACACACACACACACACACACACACACAAACATTCATGACTGATAACTAAAACACTTGTTGTTTAAAAGATGTTTTACCGGTATGTGAACTTCCATATACATCTAGTGCTCTAACTAGCATATACTGTATATTAGTAGATGTTTGTACACAATAAAATGTAATGTGTTTCTAATTTTTTAGATCAAAAGAAAAATAAACTGAATTGATAAGAATATCAATAATTGCAGAGCCAATATTCATTTTTGTAAACTAAAAACTATCTTCCCCTGGAATTGTGACAGTCTTGCTCTGCAAGTCTATCAGGGATGTTAGTGACCCAGTTCACATCTGTTTACAGCATATACACTATACAGTATACCTCCAGGATATTTATCTTATGAATTAACCAGTAGGAAATTCAATCTATGACCCTCTGATTAGACTAATCAGTTTTTCAGTTCACTCTTTTGATTTCTATTAAAGGGACATTTCACAATAAACTCAATATTAATAGTATTTGCAGTAAATAACTCTAGCACAATTTGAAATTTGTACCCTATTGCAATAAAAAATAATCTTGTGTTTGACAGGGGATTGCTTTGAATAACTACAATGACCATAGTGCTTGGTTTATGGATCCATGACTAAAATATAAAAAATACATATTGCACACATGAAACACCAAGATGAAAGGTTTAGAAGAAACTATACATAAAAACATCATAAAAAACATCATAAAAGGTAATAGATGCAATTTTAGTGTGTAAAAACACTGAGTTTGTAAACAGAACTCCACCTCAACCTTACTCTATTAGCTCATTATCAATCTGCTGTCCTGTGATTGGCTAAAACGCTGCCCCCCCCCCCCCCCCTTCCCCCCCCGTTCTGAGCCAGACGAATGTTTTGTTTTCATGACTGTCTGCAGGATGAAGCAAGTGGATATCTGCAGGGAAACAAGTAGCAGGGAATGTAGACGGGAAAAAGGCAAAAACTTGGCACTATGCTGGTGCTAGAGCAGTGTGAGAGAAATGGTCAGATAAAATGAAACTTTGCACAATGGTACGGTTGGCATGGAAGTTATCGATGATAAGCTTATCGATTGAGTAACCGTTTTGGTCATAAGCCACCTGCTTCGACCGCTATCGACCGGAGCCAACTGGGACGATTGTATTGATAAGACGAAAACCAGGAAATCCTCCATCAGCGTGGCCGATTGGCTGCCTTGTTTTTTTGTTTTTCTTTATCCCAGCAACAGACTCTTGCAAGATTTGTTAGGCAGGGGTGTAGTGGAGGGGGATGCAGGGGGACGGTGTCCCCTCACTTCTCACATCTAAAATATTTTATATACAGGGGTGTAGTGTCAGGGGGATGCAGGGGGACGGTGTCCCCTCACTTCTCACATCTAAAATATTTTTGGGGCAAAAGTAGGCCTGTGTTTTTTTTGTCTTGTCATTTATTCATGGATGCAATTAGGCATTTGTAAGCAATCTTTCTCAATATGCTATACTTGTTTTAGTAGCGTGTCTGTGTGTGTTGTGCAGGTGCACGCAAATGTGCATGCAAATGCAAGTGTGCATGCACGTGTCTTGAAGGGGAATTCCACTCATTTTCAATATTTTACTATGTCATTAATATACCTTAGAGATGTTGTGTGGACATGATAAAAAAGTTCCCCCATTCTGTGGTTCCTAGAAATGGAGGTCTGAAAAAAAAATAGCATGGTGAAATACATCTTGATGACATCATCAAGATGTGTTTCACCATGTTAATGAGTTTCCTTTTTTCTGAGTGTGTGCAAATGGAACCAAATGGACCCGCTAGGGTCCATTTGGTTCACATTTGCACACTCTAAGAAAAAATAAATAAAATGGGTGGAATTCCCCTTTAAAAGTACCATTACAACACTGGAGTAAGGAATAGTCTTTTCTTCTTGGCAGCTGCAGTCTGCCTAATAAGCAGGCACAGGGGACTTTGGAGATGGAAGGGTTGCCGAGAGACAAGACAAGATAGCCGGTACAAAAACCATCCCATGGCTCAGAGGTCGGAGAACAATTCTGCAGAAATAGTACAACAGGTGCC
The DNA here is from genome assembly GCA_039105355.1 of Benthosema pterotum. Taxonomy (NCBI): domain Eukaryota; kingdom Metazoa; phylum Chordata; class Actinopteri; order Myctophiformes; family Myctophidae; genus Benthosema; species Benthosema pterotum. Next base: position 6,893,859 of record CM076982.1, read on the forward strand.
AATTAATTGATCATGCGTCAATGCTTGTTTGTAATCTGCAATTTGACATACACATAGGGAGCTCTGAGAGGAGAAAACCATGCCAACTTAAGAGACTTGTAGATTTGTAGTCCAGATCGCATATCTTGCCGCTACTCTACCCCTGGGCTATTATTGAACCATGTGCAGAGCAACGCGCTGTTGTGTAAGAGAGAGAGAGAGGGAGAGAGAGAGAGAGAGAGAGAGAGAGAGAGAGAGATAGTGTGTGTGATTCGTGCCCATGCAGATGTGGGTGTGTACGGTTCAAAGTACAGCGTTATGTCTCCCAGCTAATACTTATATAACAAGGGTGGTACCTGGCTGCATGCGCCAAAATGAAATAACTGCGTCTGTGGGGTGTGGATTATTCAACAGTTAGTCAGTTAGTGGGACAATTACTCAAAATGTTTTACTCAAAGTAAAAGTATCGATCAATGTGGCCTACTGGCGATGTGGGAATAATTTTACTCTGTTGGAATTAAAAGCTGAAAGGAATTGAAAATTGAGTAAAAGCGATTGGTATCAAAATAAGTGTATGCTAGACCGATAACAAAAGTACTAGTCTGTACTATACACAAAGTAGTAGTTACTGTGCAAAATATGCCATATTTAAGTTTAAAAATAGCCAATCAAATGGGGCACCTGCGACCATTGCTGGATGTCTATCTCTCTGTCCTGTCTGTCTTCACGTGATATCACCCCATCAATAAAGGCTGAAAAGACTAAATCAAATCCTAAGCCTAAAACAAAGGCAATGTGGTGCAGACGAACTGCACCACATTGTGAACATGAGCTTGTCTATTTTTAAATGACCAAAATACATACAGTATAGGGCTGAAGTGGTTACTGTATGCATGATAACAATAGCATTATACAATATCCATAATAATAATAGGAATATACAAAGTAACTGGCAACTAAAGTTGTAAAAGTATGGTATAACATTTGGATCAGAAGTTAAAAAAAAAAAAAAAAAAAATGGAAATTGGAAATACTATACACGATTTTGTAACACATTTTTCACCCAGTGCCAATTCCTAATGTGAACCTTGGCTCTACACACCCTCCGCCAATCTGGGGAATCAGTGGACTGGCCTCATGCTTCCTTCATTGCATGAGGAGTCCAAGCTGCCTTCTTTTCACCTGACAGGGGGGAGTTTCCCTGGTTGGATGTAGCTTGTGAAAGCAACACGTTACCCCAACCAGTTCCTGTCCCCTCCATCAGGCGTCCCGGCTGGCCAGGGGGAGGCAATAAAAAAATAATAATAATAAAGTAAAGTATACAAACTTGTAACTTGACACCACTGAGATTTATGACACACACACACACACACACACACACACACACACACACACACACACACACACACACACACGCACACACACGCACACACACGCACACACACACACACACTTCCCGAAAAGTATATATTTACGACCTTTCGAACTAACCTCAATAGGCCATCAAGTGCTTGTAAAATATAAAAAGAACAGAGCATTATCACAGTCAGACATGTCTATTCTGCCACATCTTGCCCTCAGTTGCCCGATAATAACTTTCCCTGTGTGAACCTTTCACCGCTTTTCATCACGTGACCTTTAAAAACAACAGCAAGCTAATTACACCAACATGACGGCAATTAGTAATAAGCACTGTATAACCACTATGACCATCAGCACTCATTACTGTAATGACAGCGTCATGACCAGGCAGGCGCCACATAATTACACCATCATCATCATCATTACGGTGTGAACATGAGGCCGAACAGATAAGGTGCCAGAGTAGCCATGCCTCACATGACACTCACTTACTTCACCAGCGTTATGCAGTCATTTAATCAAGTTCTACATTTAAAATATTTTTTATCCCATGATTTTGTAACCCAATTTTTCACCCAGTGCCCAACCTGGGGAGGCAACAGACTTGCCTCATGCTTCCTTCAATGCATGAGGAGTCAAAGCTGCCTTCTGTTCACCTGACAGGGGGGAGTTTCCCTGGTTGGATGTAGTGCATGGAAGGAACATGTTATTCCAACCAGTTCCTGTCCCCTCGATCAGGCACCCCAGTTGGCCAGAGAGGAAGCAATAAAAAATAAATAAAGAATACAAACGTGTTACTTAGTTACTTTACACAAGTGGTTTTCAACATTTTTGAAACCAGGGCTCACTATTTATTCAGCATTCAAGCCACAGACCACCATTTGAGGACATTTAGCCCCACAGACCACAAAAGTAAAGATTTCTTTTGCTTTTGTCAGCAATATTTTGGGAAACAAAACAGTCAAACATACAGATCAAAATGACCATTCATCTTCTAGTTGTGTAGACTTGGGCTAATTCACATGATGAATATTTTAACTCTTGTAAGTGTAAACATCATTTTTACACTCTCAAGAGTAACATTTGGTTAACCAACTTCTCATCTGGTTAACCAACTTAGCTGGGGGACCACCTGGAACCATCTCAAGTGACCAGAGACAGACGCCACATAATTACACCATCATCATCATCACGGTGTGAACATGAGGCCTAACAGATAAGGTGCCAGAGTAGCCAAGACTCACCTGACACTCACATACACTTCACCAGCATCATGCAGTGAATTAATAGAGTTATACGTGGATCGCTACATTTACATTCAAAAACACATACAAAATATTTTTATCCTACGATTTTGTAGCCCAATTTTTCACCCAGTGCCAATTCCTCGTGTGATCCTGGGCTCTACACACACTCTGCCAACCTGGGGAGGCAACGGACTTGCCTCATGCTTCCTTCAATGCATGAGGAGTCCAAGCTGCCTTCTTTTCACCTGACAGGGGGGAGTTTCCCTGGTTGGACGTAGCGCATCGTGGAAGGAACACGTTATTCCAACCAGTTCCTGTCCCCTCCATCAGGCGCCCCAGCTCCTAATGGAGCTGAAGTCTAGAGACCAGGATGCAGCAATCCTAAAGAACGGTCATCCCAATCATGCAGAACGCTCAGCCCAACCAATGGAATGGTCGTTTTATTATTATTACTATTGTTTTTTTTTTTTTTTTTTTTTTTTTTTTTTTTTTTTTTTTTTTTTTTTACAATTTCTCATCTTAGGACATGTTAAACATAGCAATAAAAGTCAATTTGCGTGTGACATTGTTCAGCAGTGGTCAACTCAAAGCCCAGGCTGAGGATTTGATCATGTCAAGTCGAAAGTTAAATTTAATTATATGTATGTATTTATTTTACCATTTAAGCTTCGTATTTACTGTAATCTGTATCCATTGCACGTGTGTTTGCTGTAAAGAATGAGGACAGACAGTGATGCATGAGACATGCACCACGCTGGCAGTTCTGTACATACGGATACGGTCTACGTGTCAGCCTATATATCTACAATGTGAACCAAGGATTTACTGTATGTTAGAAATGTTGAGTATGCATGGATGGGTCCCCAGTATGTAGAACCTGACAACTTACATACAGTATGTGGAGCAATTTTCATAACTGGTGTAAATATGTGACCATAACAGTAACAATCTATAGAATAAAAACTACTAATATAAATGTCATCATACTTTAAGTAGCATGTGATGTATCAAACAAGGGTTGTTTTTTATGCTGAATACATTTCCATTTCAAGCTGGATTTCTGCCATTTCTTCTGACATTCACTGGCCAGTGAAAAAAAATGACTTAATAAATAATAATAATAATAATGGATAAAATTATAATAACTAGTCTATTTTTACAATTCCTAATATGCCTATAACACCTTGTTGTACTCAACAAGTCTAAGTTTACATTCTGTCAAGTTAGTGGACTGATAAGCCCATTGGCCATAATGGAAATTATATTGTTGAAAAAATGTGTTAAAGATATCCAGGGATTCACTTCATGAACTATGTAAAGGTAGGCTAATTACAAATAAATATTAAGAGGGATCCCTGGTGGACCATGGAGCTGGTTCCCCCCTGACCCGACTACCGATAAGCGGTTGAGGATGGAGGGTTTCCTAATATTACAGGAAAAGGGGGGAAAGTATTAGAAAACTACTATGCTGAGCAGTTTTCGGGACGTCGGTACCGATACCGATTGCCGACATCCTCCTAAATAAGAAAATGGTCCAGAAAGTGGCTAATTTTGTAACCTTTTGGCCCAAAATAGGTCCGAGGAGGACGTGTCCGATCAGGGCTGGCGGATACATTGTTACAACAAGTCAGAAGAACTTAAAAGTAACATCAGAAAGTCATCTACCATTAATCATAAATGATGAATAATGTAATAAACAAACACACCTCGTGTCAGTTGTTGTTGTTGTTGTTGATGTAGTAGCTGGCTGTTTGTTTGGTTGGTTGCTGCAGCAGTAGTGAAGTCACCACATACAGTAGATCTTTCTTTCTGTCTTCTTTACAAAGTGAAGTTCGTCACACTAGTGTGAAAAAACACAACGAACATCTTTCTTCCATAATCCCATGGCCTGGGGGGACGCACGCGCTGTGATTGGCTACTATAGGTAGTTGTCAGGGGACGCGTGCGAGTGTGTGGAATGTAACCACCCACGTAACCCCGGAGCCAACTGGTGTCAAAGTTACGACATTGAGGGGTCAGAAATGGAGGGGCCAGAAACGCTCGAATGGAGTTAGAAATACGTTGGTTTCAACGAGGGTGGCTCAAATAAGACCTATTTTTAGGTACGTGTGCAACATGTCAACTATTTTAAAGTATTGCACAGTAACAACTAAAGTCTCTGTGATGTTTATGTTGTTATTGTTGTACTACTATTACTCCAAAACGAGCCCTATGAAGTGAACGGAGTTTGCGTAACTGTCTATATGGTTAGGCTCTGGTCAAAGGACGCGTGTGTCTGTGTGTGGAATGTCACCAGTGCCACTCATCTAACCACAGTGGTTCCCAAAGTGGCTTCTGGATGGGGACCGGCCGGGAACCCCAGGGGTCCTTGATGGAGTCTGGGGGGGGGTCTTCATCTAAATGATAGCTAGGAACCAAAGGGTAACTCTGAGAATTATAGCCTACATATAACATAGGCCTACCCATAGCAGGTCCATTATTGATCAGAATACATTTAAACAACATTTAAATCTTGTGCAGGACTTATTAGTCAAGTAAACATCATTAATAGTTATAGCATCAGTTGTTCTTGAAGTTGCAACAGACATGCAGCATGCATAAAGCTAAAGGTCTGGCTCAGAGTTTTCTGTTCACTTTCATTTCATTTGTAAGCACTTTAATTTAAAGGTAGGGGAAGTGATTTCACTTTTGTCAGATATCACCCAAAAAATATTTTTTTTTCTGTTAAAATGCTCTATTATAAGGTGTGGAAACCACATATGGAGTTTCCCCCTCCCCCACGTTAGCAGAGGAGCTAATAAAAGTTCCCCAGGTCACCACAATTCTCCTCCAATCAGGAGAGAGCAGCAGGTTCACATAGTGTAGCTACTTTTGGGGGCCCCTAGTGCACCAGGCTGGTACTACACCATGAATTTCAAATCACTTCCCCTACCTTTAAAATATCTTTGGGTTGTTTTGGTGGGGCAGTCAGGGCATTTAGCCCCCCCCATGCCCATGCTGTACAAATGGGACCCATGCTTGTCACTCCAGCACTCACATGGGTTGAATTGAAGGATTTAGAATTTAGATCAACTACAAATGACTTCCAGTAGAGCACAGCACAGTTGCAAATGTGAAGAACAAATTCTTGCATACACAGAAATGTATGTGACAAATTGTAGGATATTGACCTTAACATGCAAATAAAACAAAAAATGCAACACACACAACAACTGAAAATGGAGGACCCTGGCTACGGTTGGAAAGTTTTAGAACTTTTTCTATTTTCATCCTCTGGTTCTCAGAGCTACGGTATATGGAGTGGACCAAAGCTACTGTACTGGATATCAATCTATACTTTATTTGAAATGTGTCCTTTCTGCAAACTGAATCATTTTCAATCAAATCAATAATACATACAGTACAGGGCAACACAAGAAACCATCCCTAGTCAAAATATCCTATAGGATTTCAATAGAAAAGTGACAAAGTCCTATATAAGATTTCGAAAAAGATTTTGGAACCTATTGGATATCCAATAGGAATGCTATAGGAAAGCTTTCCTTTTGACTAGGGTTGTTCTATTTGCTGTTCAGTGCTCATATCTAGTCTATAGCCCACCTTATCCAGTAAATTCCTTGCACACAGGGGTCATTTCCATGTCTGCACTAAACCAGATAAACAAGGTGTATAAAGGTGAGTTGACGCTGGACAGTTGAGTATAGTTATTATGTGATGTGGGACAGTGGCGTTTCTAAGAAATTTGGAGCCCTAGGCAAGGTTTTCCCTGGAATCAATCAATTTGGTAGGGGGGTTGTAAAATGGCACCCCCCCAAGGGATGAAATGAACTATTTTTAAACGAGAACATATTATATGTGTTATCCATATGAGGCTTATCAGCCTGGGATTCTTTTAAAGCATGTCTGGTGGTTGCCCCCCTCCCCTCATGGCCCCCTCCCAAACGCCTAGTCTGCCTAATGTCAAAAACGCCCCTGATGTGGGAGCAAAAAACAATGAAAACACTGTTTTACCAGTTTAATGTTATGCTGTAGTGTACAGCCACTCAGAAATACGTCTGTGGACATAATAAATTGAGTCTGCATGTCCTTGACATGGAAATATTTAGGCATGTAATGACTTTCTCCCCTTTTGTGAGAAATTCCGTGAAAGGAGATAGTTTGTTTGTTTAGACAAGAATGATGTGCAGTTTGTTTAGACAAGAATGGTATAAAGGATTTAAATTCTAATGTAACTACTGTAAGACAGAGTTTTCAAAATCTGAAGATATCCTGCCACAACATGCCACCAAACCTACACCTAAAACAACCCAGTATAAAGCACATGAACCCAACCCATACCCTTATCATTTACACCTGCTCACATCACCCTTTTACACGTCACTATTATCCCCATATATGGTGATTTCTGTATCTGTTTCTCCTGTGTCCCTTTACAAGTATAGCCTACTATATAGAGTTCAGTGCCAGGCATGCCCACGGGTGCACCATGGAGTGTTGGGGTGTCAGAAGAAGAAGGTAGCTCCATATATGGAGCCATGCATGTCCAGAGCCCGGGCAGAAGCCCCTTTTTGTCACCAGGGATCCAAACGACACTGGGCCAGGGATCCAAACGACCCTGAAATGTTATACTTAGTTGAGTCTCACACTGGCCAAGACCTATACACTTTACAGCAGGGGTTTTCAGGGTTCCAGGTGGTCCCCAGGCTAAATGATGGTGAGTCGGTTAACCAGATGTAAAACTCTTTGAGAGCATGAAAATGAAACCAAATGAACACTTGAATTATAAACACTTGAATTACAAAGCAGCCTATACTGTTCTTTAATATGTCCTTTCCCTAAACCTGAATGCAGAGCTTGTACGCTACAAAATCATGTTATATAATCACGTCCAATAGTAATATACAGTCTAATCTACATTGCACAGTCCATATGAAAGCACACCTCTTCCAGGTGCTCAGTGATGTTTTGGCCTCAGGTCCTTCTCTGAAGCCTGCAGATGTACTGACTCTTCTCTGTCTGATTGATCCAGCTTCATTCCAGCATTACTTTACAGCAGTAATGAATATCTCAAATGAAATGTAATTTGTGCAAGATACAGTATGCATGACCCTGTAGTATGTACCCAAACTGCTGCTATCTCTCCTTGCACATGTAACTACCTCTCACTCTGCTTTGTACTGTTATCAGTTCAGATTAACACCTGTCACTTTACGATACCTTGGGTTCCTTGTCGTTTTTAACACCTCGTAGTCTATTGTCGGACATAGTTATAGTTGTTAAAAGGATTAAAACATTATACTTGCCATATATAACTAAAATAAACAAAGGAAAACACCATCAGTATCTTAGTTCTTCCAGAAATATAGAATCTTTCACTCAACAGGGAGTGCTCAAGTTTGATGATGTCACACGAGCATGTGTCATTTAGCCCTATGGAATATTTGGAATGCATATGTTAACAAAAAAACAACTAAATTAACTTACATCAATATACTTTGTAACTGTAATATGAGCACCAAAGCATTTTTTTATGTGTTTATTAGCATGTGCATTGCACATGTTCCATAGGGCTGAACCACAGTCTCATGTGACAGCAGTCGTCCCTATTGAGTGAAATATTCTCTATTTATGAATGAAATAAAAGTATTGGAGTTGTTTTATCTGTATTTTTTAGTTATAGAATGCAAGTATAGTTTTTAAGGCATATTTGTCTAATTAGGCAGGGGTCCTTTTAATATAGTAGGTTGTCTTAGTTGTTATCATTATAGTTTTAGTTGTAGTATGTAGTATAGTTATACCGGTAGTTGTATGCAGTAGTATTATGCATAGTATGTCATGGTTCTGCCTAGTTTTCATTTTACTTGTCAATTTATTATACTTTTAGGTTTAATAGTTCACTTCACCTATAATTAGGTTGTTACAGTTAGCCAGCATGTTGTCGCCTTCATCGATTGCACTACTGTTACTTGCGGCTCTATTATTGTTTGTGCTTTTGTCTACTGTCGTGTGGCACTGTGGAAGAGTGGGAAATATTATTTCATCCATATATATGTCTCAACATAGTATATACACTGGTGTGACAAATAAAAAAACTTGAAGATTGATATACTAAAGGATTTATAAATATTTTCAAAATCTTTTGAAAATATCCAAACAAATTGCCGATCTACAAGCTCACAATGCACCTGTTGTGAACTTGTAGATTGGCTGTTTTCGAATGTCATGTTTGGCTTCATGATGCCATATTAAACACATTTTTTTCTGCAGGACTCTCTGGAACCCCCTCATGAGCGTCCTGGGTCCTGGGACCCCACTTTAACACAGTGCTTGACATGAACATTAAAGTTATTGCAAGCAACCGGCTGACACAAACTAACTGCAGGCAGTAGCCATAGCTGCAAGACCACAACGGAAACAGGCCCCTGGGCCTTTCAATCAAAAATCAATAAATCAGTAGTCAGCAAACTGTCACCAATGTATGATTAATGTCTAATACTCATTCTAATACTGGAAGTAAGTATTCCAGCAAATACACAGTAAGAAAAATGTATCCCATCATGATCCCATGTCAACTTCCTTATGTGATGTTGGGGGGAAAATAGGCTACTAATTCAACCTTGTGGGTGAGCATTAGAGCAATGTGATAAAATAATCTAAATACATACTGTAGAGTAGACTGCATTCCATTACGCATGGGGCAACTCTGCAACACACACTGCCCTCTTGTGCTTCAAAGTTGTTGTTGCAGACTCAACTTAAAAATAAAAGTTTGTTAATCTGTGCTTCAATATTTTTTTTATTAAACAGAAAAAGACTGGACAGTATACATACACACACATACTGTAGTACAAGAGCACTATAACAGGAGGACAGACAGAAAACCAAAACAAACACTATACTAACTACTTTATCCCCTAAGCCAGGGGTTTTCAACAGGTGGTCCGGGACCACCAGTGGTCCTTGAGAGGGTTCCAGGTGGTCCCCAGCTAAGTTGGTTAACCAGATGTAACTCATGAGAACGTAAAAATGAAACCAAATGGACCCTTCCAGGTCCATTTGGTTTCATTTTTACACTCTCAAGAGTTAAAATATGCATCTGAATTAGCCATTTTGGAATGTACGTTTTGCTTGTTTTGTTTCCCAAATCCAGCTTGGAATTGTGGACAAAAGCAAAAATAAATCTTTAGATTTGGGGTCTGTGAGGCTACAATATCCTCAAATGGTGGTCCGTGGCTCAAATCCTGAATAAATGGTGGGCCCTGGTATCAAAAGGTTGAAAACCACTGCCCTAAGCCAAACCATAGGTCCTCAGTGGAATGTCATCTAACTGACCTCGTCCGTCCATCCAATACATGTGCACCAACAAATTCTGACAGTGCATCTTTTCAAACCTTGTTAGTACGTTTTACTTATTTGGAAATTTCACTAGAGGATACACCATTGAGTTGGGAATTTAATGCTTGTATAGGTGGTGAGTAGCTTTGAGCACACCAGACAGGAACTGGATGGAAAGAGACATTGGACGCAACGTCTTTTTGCCGCAAGGCTGTGCGTCCTCTGGACGCAGGTCTTTGCGGCACTTTGCCGCAACGGCCATTTTTATTTCCCATCCACAGCCATTCAAAAACTCCAAACAAGGCGGCTGCGCCTTTTTTGCGCAGTAATGTGCTTACAGCCTATGTGGCACAGACTTGGCAGTCAGTCACTTGCATTGATTGCAGATTCACTACCACTGTGCTACAAGACATGAATGCAGTATTGTATTAAACCAGGGGTTTTCAACAGGTGGTCCGGGGACCACCAGTGGTCCTTGAGAAGGTTCCAGGTGGTCCCCAGGCTAATTGATGGAAAGTTGGTTAACCAGATGTAACTCTTGAGAATGTAAAAATGAAACCAAATGGACCCTTGCGGGTCCATTTGGTTTCATTTTCACACTCTCAAGAGTTAACATATTCATCATCTGAATTAGCACCACTTAATTAAGAAGTTTACACTGTTTTGTTGGCAAAATACAGCCTGGAATTGTGGACAAAACCAAAAGAATTCTTTAATTTTAGGTCTTTGGTGTGAAAATGCAATCAAATGGTGGTCCGTGGCTCAAATGCTGAATAAATGGTGGTCCCTGGAGTCAAACAGGTTGAAAACCCCTGTATTAAACAAAACCAGTCGCAAGAAGTTGGACACAGGAATACTTTTGTCTCCTAAACAGATATTATCAGTCCATGGCAGCCATATGACATCATTCTAGGCTATATGGAGATCTCTTTCTGTAATATCTGCATTTCTTCTCTGTGATATTCCGATCATTCAGTTTGAACGACTGGAATCTTGTTTAGCTTGGAGAAACTTTGGCTGATTTCTTTGAAGGTTTTGGCTTTGGTCTCTGGGAGAACCAAGAAAAGGAAGACGGCACACGCTGCACAGATCACCGTGAACACCAGAAACACATAGTCTTGGAGAGCATTCTGTAGAGTAAGGTGAAAATTAAAACATGACAGTACTTAAAGAGGAATTCCACCCATTTTCAACATTTTTCCCTGAGAGCGTACAAATGGAACCAAATGAACCCTAACGGGTTCATTTGGTTGCATTTGTACGCTCTCATAAAAAAGAAGCATCTAAATAAATCCATTAACATGGTGAAAATACATCTTGATGATGTCATCAAGATGTTTCACCATGTTAGTGGTTTTCTTCAGACCTCCATTTCTTGGGAACACAGAATGGGGGAATTTTTACTTTTTTATCATGTCCATCCAGCACCTCTAGGGTATACTAATGACACATTAGAATTTTGAAAATGGGTGGAATTCCCCTTAATAATGAAGAGACAATCAAGATGTGAGAGACATTTGTTCATTGAATTACCTGGATGTAAGGAAATATTATTCCAATGGTGAAGTTGGCTATCCAGAATATAATTCCATAAATCATAATGGCAGAAGATCTGAAGGAGTATTCAAACAACTCACTGACGACAGTAGATGAGACTGAACCTGGGGGAACACGCACACGCACACGCACGCACACGCGCACGCACACGCGCACGCACACGCGCACGCGCACACACACACACACACACACACACACACACACACACACACACACACACACACACACACACACACACACACACACACACACACACACACACACACCTCTATAGAAAACAGATTTCAACACATAGGCCAACATGTTATGTAGTGCACGTGTTAATTACCTAAACCAATAGATTCAAAGAGAATAACAGCCAATACAGATGCAAAACTGAGGTAGGGCATCCATGATGCTCTGTCCTGTAGGAAATTCATAAGAGAAATTGATTAAATAGTATGATCTGAAGTGGAGTTATAGTTTTGTTAGAAGCAACTTTTTAATTGCTTGAATGTTGTTTAACCAACGCACATGGACGTTTTATTTATTTTTTTCTTTTCATTTTTTTTTACTCTTTGAATTGACAGTTGGCTGAGTAGGTCAGCAGGCTTCTTCCCATTAGTCGCAATATAATGAAACCATTTCTTGAAAATGCTCTGTTGTGAATTTTTGCAAACGTGATAAGTCATGCTAAATCTATCAAGGAGTTAGGGAAAATCAATTTAAAAAAATGTTTACTTGTAAAACGAGCGTCACTGTTAACAGAATATAGAGCACAGCCATTCCAACATATCCCACAATGAGGAGGATTCTTCTACCAGTAAGTTCAATCACCGTCCCCTGAAAAGAGACAGAGCAACGGCATGAAAGACTAACGTCAAATCCAGGGTCAAATCATTGTAATTATGTCCCCAGACCTGATTTGCTGCCATGCAGGCAATAAGAAGGCGTAGCCATGTATGGTGTTAGTCTTCTTATTGGCTGCATGCAGTGTGGTACTTTTAGAAGAGGGGGGACGCCTCTTAAAGGGGAATTCCATCCATTTTATTTTTCTGAGAGTGTACAAATGCGAATCAAATGGACCCTAGAGGGTCCATTTGGTTCCATTTGTACACTCTCAGAAAAAAGGAAACTAACATGGTGAAACACGTTTTGGTGATGTCATCAAGACGTATTTCACCATGCTAATGACTTTTTTCAGACCTCCATTTCTAGGAAACACAGAATGAGGGGAACCTTTTTTTTTACCATGTCCACACAACATCTCTATGTTGTGTTGTGTGTATATCTATGTTGTACGTGTGTATATCTCTAGGTGTATTAATGACAGTAAAATATTGAAAATGAGCGGAATTCCCCTTTAAGACACGTGCACGCACACATGCGCAACACACACAGAAACGCTATTAAAACAAGACGTCCCCCCTCCACTACACCTTTCACCACGCCTCTCTAAGGATTCAACGACCTGTGATCACTCTGGTTATTGAAGTCCTGATGGACCCAAATATTGAAAAACCAACATCTGTATCCTTTAAATAAAATGAAGATGTTGTACTTACAGCGATGGTGCAAGCTATAAGCTCAATACCACCTAAGCTAAGGGTGGCGTAGGGTATCAATTCATCAGCAAAGCCCAGAGCTGTGAAGATCCTGTTACTGTAGTAATACAGCTATAATGACAAGAAAAAAAAAAAAAAAAAAAAACGGAAAACATAGGTACAGACAGTACGTATATTATACATAATTACAGTACTATGGGTGTGTTGCTGTCGGGAAATAACCTGGTTATTTCTAGTTACTTCATTATTTCAATATTTCAAAGTACAGTGAACTAGGTCTGGTCCATAGCTCTACTGCACATATGTCAAAGTCAAGGCCCGCGGGCCGGATCCGGCCCGCGAGATGATTTAATGTCTGAGTCTAACAAAAAAAAGTAAGTCTCTAGCACGTTCCTATCAAAAGTTATGATCGTTTAAAGAAATGCTTTTGAGCTCTCTTCTGAACGCATGTAATGCATGTTGTCCAGCAGGGGGAGTCGTTTTACCAGGCTAGGCTGCTGGCGCTGCAAAGTGAGAACTATACTTCAGCAGTACAAGGGTGTATAACCGAGAGAACTATACTTCAGCAGTACAAGGGTGTGTAACCGAGAGAACTATACTTCAGCAGTACAAGGGTGTGTAACCGAGAGAACTATACTTCAGCAGTACAAGGGTGTGTAACCGAGAGAACTATACTTCAGCAGTACAAGGGTGTGTAACCGAGAGAACTATACTTCAGCAGTACAAGGGTGTGTAACCGAGAACTATACTTCAGCAGTACAAGGGTGTGTAACCGAGAACTATACTAGTTAACTTTAAATACTTACTTAAATTTAGTATTTGAAATTTAAATGCTATTTTCGTATGGTTTATTGATGCTCTGTAAATAAAAATAGCATCTTTCATAGCAAATGTCTTAATCTAGGCTACAAGTATGAAACCAATAATATATATTAATATCTATTCTTAATAATAAATATGACTTGTGTGATATACTGTAGTGTAGAAGTAACGGCTGTGTACGTAAACATGCGTGTGCTGTGCATGCTTGCGGTCTGCGACTGGTTGCACCGCGGCGCTCCGGCCCCCATGAAGTCACATGAAGTCCAATGCGGCCCCCACCCCAAATGACTTTGACACCACTGCCATACTGCTTCTACTGAAGGGATTACAAAGCCTACTTTCCTTAGTAGTGGAAGCGCTGCTAAGGAAGCACAAATAAAATGCACTTTTTTGGCAAGAAAGCAATTGTTGTTCACCAGAAAAGGATTTGCACGCTCTACCGATATTGTCAATATAAAACCTCCATAGAGAATATTTTTTAAAAACAATCCCTGTCTGGCCAAGAAGTGTATTTTATGTGTGGTGGGGGCCTCAGAGTTACATGTTGTAGAAGCAGCTAACCGTGAACTACTTTGAACCTTGAAGTACAGGTGAAAAAAACGTTCTAAAATGTAATTGACTGAAATACGGAGATATCTATGGGGTTTATTCCTAACAGTGATAATATGATTAATAAACAATGTTACCATACAGCATTTATCCCACAGAAATGGACGCCCATCGCCATAACGCAGGTAACGATCAACTGCCAGCGAACATGTGGGTTTCTGAAGACCTCTCTGACAGAGACTGTCTTGATGTCTCTCTGATGTTGACCTTCAGCCTGGATCTCCTCCAGCTCCTCAGACACATCTTCCTCCCTTCGGAACATCTGGAGTGCTGTGTGGACACACACGTAGCATGAGGCCAACAGAGAGAAATTAATTTAACGGGCGATTATTATTCATGTGACTTTCATAGTATAGCTGATGTCTGAGGTGGGTCAGTCTTGGGTAGCAATGGGTAGCGAAACCTAGATCGGGGGTCAGCAACCTGCGGCTCAGGAGCCACATGCGGCTCTAGAACACAGCCCTAGTGGCTCCCTGGATGTAGCATTATTACATACACACTGGGGTGAAGTTGTGTTAAAGATGTTGTGGACATGATAAAAAAGTTAAGACAAAAAAACATCATTAACATGGTGAAACACAACAACACAACATAACATAACATCATCAAGTTGTGTTTCACCATGTTAATGATTTTTCTTTTAGGACCTCTTTGTAGTTGTACACTCTCAGAAAAAAAATATGAAAATGGGTGAAATTCCTATATTGCAGCACAATATAAGGTGTATTGACTAGAAGTTACTGCAGTCAATATTAGATAGAAGCTACTGCAGTCAAATGATCCATACAGTATATAAGGCGCACTGGATTATAAGGCGTACTGTTATTTTTTGAGAAAATTAAAGGCTTTTACAGTAAGTGCGCCTTATAGTCCGGAAAATACGGTATTGTCCACACTCTTAATGTGTTTTGAAATTACAGATGCACAACGTCACAAGGTGTCGCTGTGAGCTTGTAGATCAGCTATTTTCATACATCTGGTCACTGGTTTCTCTTGCAAATCTGGCAACAAATCAAGAAATAACAGGAACTTCTGCATACACAAATGCAAAGACTAATTCTGATTCTAAAGCGTTAATACCTTTCTTAGCTCCATCCTCATGGTTCTTTTGGATCAGCAGATATCGAGGGCTCTCAGGGAAGAAGGGAAGCAGCAGCAGCTGCAGAACAGCAGGCAGTGAGATGAAAACGTACAGGTAGATCCACCTGGACTTCTAGAGACAAAAACAAAACAAAATGCAGAGGCACATTTTAATACATTAAATAATACATGGCTCCATGATGTTTGCATCATATTCAGGGGCGGATCTAGGAATAGGCATCGGGGGGCGTGGGGGGGGGCAGTCTGGGCCCTAAATGCCCAGACTGCCCCACCAAACATGATGGCATGCAAAACAACCCAAGATATTTCAGTGCTTGTATTTCAAAGTATTTGAAACAGTACTGAAAATGGTATGGGGGCTATACCATTTTCTTCTGCCCCCCCAATTGGGAAATGTTTATCCGCCCCTGATCATATTACAGTTTATTTTTATTATTATTATTATAATTTTGTATTAAAACTTCCCAATGACTGTGTAAATATCTGTGCATAGAACTGCCTTCATTGTATCAATCCTTCACAATACTGACCTGCCCAAGGGCCTCTGGAAGGCCCAACACCTGTCCAAAGAGCAGGCCCAAATCCAGGAGGACGGGCCGTGTGGTACAAACAGAACCCCGGATGTGTTTGGGAGAAATCTCAGTCAGGTACATCATTACGGCAATGCTTGAAGTACCTGAAATGCAATGGCAAATAAATAAATTAATTAAATATATGAATAAAGAGAAGTATACAAGCAGGAAAATCTATATAACTGGCAGATCCAATAAATGCAGTTGGGGGTGGATACACTCACCCGGGGGCGGATCTAACATTTCCCAATTGGGATGAAGCCACACCCATAGCATTTTCGTTTTTTCCGACTTTTATTAGCATAAGCATCAATAATAACATCAGATTTGTTGAAGTTGCAACAGAAACGCAACATGCATAAAGCTAAAGGTCTGACTCAGAGAGTTTTCTGTTTTGAAATGCTGTTGGTTTAGGGGTGACACAGCTGTAGGTAGTTAGTAGCAGTAGTAGTGTTTCCAATCATTTTAATCATAAGCACTTTCGTTAGAAATGTATTTGAAATTTGGGTTGTTTTGCATGCCATCATGTTTGGTGGGGCAGTCAGGGCATTTAGGGGGGCATTGCCCCCCCATGCCTAGATCTGCCCCTGCACTCACCTGCACTTAGCCCTGAGATAAAGCGACCAATGGCGAGCATCTCGAAAGAACCTGCGATCTCAGACACACCCATAAACAGAACAGCTGCCAGGGTGATGCAGTTATTTACCAACAAGGTGTTCCTCCTGAATAGAAATGGGAATGAAATCATATGGCATTAGAACAGGAGGCGGATGTAAAATTTCCCAACTGGCGGGGGCAGAAGAAAATGGTAGGGGGGCGCCTTCATTGCCCATGAAGCTTCGCGCCACGGGTGATGAAGGCGCACCCATACCATTTTCGGTTACAGGACTTTTATTAATCAAGTAGGCCTAAGCATCAATAATAACATCAGTTGTTGTTGAAGTTGCAACAGACACGCAGCATGCATAAAGCTAAAGGTCTGACTCAGAGAGTTTTCTGTTTTCAATGATGAAATGCTGTTGGTTTAGTGGTGACACAAATGTAGTTAGTAGTAGTGTTTCAAATCATTTTAAATATACAAATAGTAGCATAAATATAAGCACTTTGATTTGAAATATCTTTGTTTGTTTTGCATGCCATCGTGTTTGGTGGGGCAGACTGGGCATTTAGGGGGGCATTGCCCCCCTATGCCCATGCCTAGATCCGCCCCTGCATTAGAAATAGATTGAGACAGAGAGAGAGAGGGGGGGGGGGGGGGGGGGGGGGAGAGAGAGCAGTACCTTCCAAGGCGTTGGACGAGTACAGAGCCAATGATACTTCCTATCGCACCTCCAATAGAGTATATAGAGACCGTTATGGACCAAATGATGGTTGTGGTGTCATCTCCAATGTCCTCTCCATATCGCTCTATCCAGGTACTGTTATAGAAGTCATGTGCATACTGTAAAAAGAGAAAACAGCACAAAAATCAAATGGACAACATAAGACTTTTCAACCTTTTTCATACGATGGCCCACTATTTATTCCGAATTTGAGACACGGACCAAATGTCATCAAATGATGACATTTTAGTCCCACAGACCCCAAAACTAAAGATTTATTTTTGCTTTTGTCCACTGTCCGTCTTGGCTATGCTGGGCTCAGGCTGCCATACACTTTCCTGAGGCTTTTTATGTGTGTATAGAGACACAGATGTTATGCAGAAACGCCTACCGAGACCACTCGGATGTATTTTAGTAGTGCTGTTGAAAGATTTGCTGTTGACATTTTCTGGAATCGTAGGGACCATATGAGGGTTCCTACATGCACTCAGAGGAGCAAATCTAGCCCTTAATGCATTGTTGCAAATGTGGTCTCACATCTTTTCTGGACCACAAAGTCACACCGCCATGTCGATGAGCACAGGGACTGGAGTCGCATACTGTATGTTCCAAACCAAATATGTAGGCACTCCATGCAGGAAATTAATAATATAAAAGAAAGGCTCACCTTAGCTGAACTGGCGACCACTGTGAGGTGATAACCGCTGAGAAATGCTGAGCCAATGGTAGAAATGAAGGCAGCCGCCCACAGGGTCACTGTGTGGTTCTGCTTGGAGGAGACACACCAGTGGTGAGACATGTTTACCCAGTAATGAGGGTCAGGACCGGTCCAGGGGACGAAATAGTGGCGCTAGAGACAAGACAATCCAAGACAAATCTGTCAAATCTGGCCCAGAATATCAATTGAATCAGAGAGTATCAGATTGACGCCAGATTAACTTCAATCATCAATCATAACTGGCACAGAATAAGCTCTGTTATTATTATTATTTCAATTGGTGGAGACATCGTGAAAACGATGTAAAGACCATCTCCATATGGGCTGTCATCTGGCCTAGTCTTGAACGCCACTGGAATCACAGGAAGACGTCATTGTAACCTCACCAGAGGGCGTGCTTTTAATACTGGGTAGATTATTGACCATGCATGACTTAACTAATATCACATGACTAATGGAAAGTTTCTGGAAACCATTGTCCCAAGTATTCTGTGGTTCCTTTGTTGTTGATTTTAATTTGCACAACAAATATTAACACGTTCAACAAAATTCAAAAGAAATACCAAGCACTTTCAAAAGAGTAAGAAGCATTGTATGACCAGCAGAGTATTTTCAGTTGGCTGCGTATTAAGCCAAGTTCCTCGACCAGGCATGTTGGCTGCCATGCAGCCGTTGGAGTTGATAAGGATCCTCAGCCCCTGACCCCCGTTTTAATGCACATTTGTCTACTTTATTGTGGTCGTTTGGTCAATATACTCACCTCCTTTAACCCTCACACTGAAGATAACCACCAGCAAATGCCACACTGACACCATGCTTAAAAAAAAGCAGGGCTTGACACTAACACTTGCCCGCTTGCCCGGGGCAAGTAAAAAAAAATGGTGGAGCAAGTGAAACTGCTACCTGGTTGCCCAATCGGGCAAGTGTGTAACTTAATGCACTATAACATAACACAAGATGAATTTGTCTTGAAGGCGGTCATTGCACTCTGCCTCTTTGTCTTTCCCTGCTTTCTAGATATCCACAATTCCAGGCTGGATTTGGAAAACAAAACAGGCAAATTAACATTAACTACATTAACATTCTACATTCTCTAGTTGTGTAGACCTGGGCTAATTGATGATGAATTTTAACCAAATGGACCCACAAGGGTCCATTTGGTTTCATTTTTACGTTCTCAAGAGTTACACCTGCAATATTTACAATATATTTTTGGGGGGCAAGTGACCATGAGCTGAGGGCAAGTAGAACCTGACTTGCACTTGCCCGATGGGCAAGTGCCTCCGAGACCTTAATGTCAACCCCTGAAAAGGCAATATATATTTTTTTAAGTTTATCAATGCAAGTGCTAGGGTTAGGGTCAGTTGGCTCCCAGACAACATGCCTTGTCGAGGAACTCGGCTTAATAAGCAGCATCCTGGGAATTACCGCTTGATAACGGTCGAAGCGGGTGGTATGACCTGCTAGTAACATGGCAGGCATCAGTTTCTGCCAACAACCCTGAGGAATCCTTGCCCTCTCCCCATGTGCAATGGCTCCAGATCATACATTCATTCATTCATTCCTTCAATCATTCGTCACCACTGTTGCAACCTCTGCTTGCTCTGGGTGGATCTTTGTCGGTTCCCCTCTGTACTGGCCAACAAACATTTGGCCAGTTGGCTAGGCAAGGCATATAGGGAAACTGTTTTTGACACGTTAACATGAATAAATATGTCCAGACTCAGAGAACTGCTGTTTGGGTGGGGTTCCCATTTATTGTATCACCAACCAGGTCACAGCATATTTGATGAATGCAAGTAAAATAACGGTAAAAACCGTGTAATCTCCCCCTGTGTGCCTGTACCATGCCATTCCTCCTGGCTCACTTCACCTGTGCTCCCTTATCTCAATTACCTGTTGATCCCTGTGGCCCGCCTCCCCCCCAAGGTGAACCCGCCCACAGCAACCTCCAGGCATAGAGACAGAATGGCTCCTTCACACCGGCCCCTAATTGTGAAACGGGGTGAACAATTACCAATTTAAGCCCAAAGGAGTCATAGTTCATAATTCAACCTTAAGTTGAAATTTCACATCGCTTCTTGAAGCAGGAAGAGTTTCGATATAGGTCTCTCCACCTGTCCTGTCTTTGTCTTTAACTGCACTGAGCGTACAAATCCTCTTTTGTCTGGGTAAGTCGCTATTACCTTTCCCATGATCCATGATCCACGAGGAGCATTTTGGTCCATGATGACCACGATATCTCCTGTCACGTAACTCCTTCGAGGTTTCATCCACTTCTGCCGTTCCTGTAGTGTCGGTAAATACTCTCTTGTCCACCTCTTCCAAAACAGATCTGCCAGATACTGAACCTGTCTCCATCGTCTCCTGATATAAAGATCGCCCTCTTGAAAAAGTCCAGGGGCGAGGAGAGGCTTTCCTCTGAGCAGGAGGATGTGATTTGGGGTGAGAGCTTCCAAATCATTGGCATCGTCAGAAACTTTAGTGATGGGACGGTCGTTTAGAATGGCTTCTACCTCACATAGAACAGTATGAAGGCTTTCATCGTCCAGTGTTTGTTGTCTTAGGACAGAAAACAAAACCTTTCTAACCATTCTAATGAGTCGCTCCCAGACACCACCATGGTGGGAAGCAGCAGGGGTGTTGAAAGTCCAGTCGATACCTTTTTGTAGGAGGGCACTTTGGATCTTGTTATGATCTATAGCAGAAAGGGCTTCTCTTAATTCTCGTTCTGCCCCCACAAAATTTTTGCCGTTATCTGACCTCAAATGACAGACTTGACCTCTGCGACACATAAACCTCCTTATGGCGTTAATGCAGGAGTCTGTATTCAAAGAGTAGGCAACCTCCAAGTGTATGGCCCTGCTAGTCATGCAGGTAAAAATTACCCCATACCGCTTAACCATAACACGTCCTCTCTTGACCTCGATGGGCCCGAAGTAGTCCACTCCAACATTAGTGAAGGGAGGTAAGTCTGGTGTAATTCTCTCCTTTGGCATGTCAGCCATTTTCTGTTCACTGCCCCGTCCTCGATAGCGTCGACAAATCACACAGTCCGATATTACCCTTCGACAGGCAGAGTTGGCATTGGTGATCCAGTATCTCCGTCTTAAAGTGGAGAGCATGTGGTTTCTACCAGCATGTCCAAGCTCTCGATGAATGAACTGCAGAATGAGATGTGAAATATGTGTGCCTTTTGAAAGTATTACAGGATGTTTCGACTCTTCAGGTAAAGCCACTTGACTGAGTCTTCCACCCACTCGCAGTAAACCATCCTTTAGCACAGGATCCAGTCTGCAGATATTACTGGACTTATTCACACCAGATGCTCCGCCCTGCAAAGAAGCAATTTCCTCTGCAAAGGTTTGTTGCTGACTGAAGCAAATAATAGCCGACTCAGCCCTGGACAGGTCATTCACAGACAGCAATTGGTTCCCAACAGCTGCCCGCACCTTTCTCATTTCTTCTTCAACCCTTTCTGATTGTGGGAGTGCTCCATTGACATTTAGAGAAGCTATGAGCTCTTTTCTCTTCTTCCTCAGTTCCAGAAGAATGTCTTTGAGCTTAAGGAACCAAGCGACTGAGATCTTGAGTTTAGTCCATACAGAAAAGTGCTCCACAAGCTTGGTAGTTGCATCCTTAGCTTCTGTATTTACAGCGTTCACCATCAGCTCTCTCTTAACTTCTGGATCATCTGAGTCAATGGGCTGGGGATCAAATAATCTCGGCCAATCTGTCTTTGGCCTTCGAAGAAAGTCTGGCCCTAAAATCCATCTCCTGCAGCCTATGAAGTTATCAGCAGTCATACCTCTGGAGGCCTCATCGGCTGGATTGTTCTTTGAACTGATATATCTCCACTGAATGACCTCTGTTGCATCCCTAATAGATGCCACTCTGTTTGCTACAAAGGTATGGAACCGTTTGGTGTCATTATTAATGTACTTCAGCACTGTCTGACTGTCAGTCCAAAAACATGACTGTTCCAAATCAAGTGGCAGTTCATTCCTCAACATCTTGTCCACCTTAACAGCCAGCACAGCGGCGGTAAGTTCAAGGCGTGGGATTGTGGTTTGTTTCAATGGGGCGACTCTGGCTTTGCCCAACATGAATGCCAGGTGCACCTCTTCATCCTGGTTCTCCAACCTTAAATAAGACACCGTCCCATAACCATGATCACAGGCGTCTGCAAAATGGTGCAACTGCCCACGTATGGGTCCCCTGAATCCCTTTGGCTTAATGCAGCGGTGCACCTTCAGCTCTGCTACTTTTTCTAGATCCAGCAGCCAAGTTGCCCATTGCATAGAAAATGACTGGGGTATAGGATCGTCCCAGGACATGTTTTTACGACACATTTCTTGCAACAGTAGTTTTGGTACCAAGGAGAATGGTGCCAGAAACCCCAATGGGTCGTAGATGGAGCTAACAATTGAAAGAATACCCCGTCTTGTATGTGGTCGAACTTCCACAGCAGGCTTAAATGTGAAGGTATCACTTTCAGCGCACCAATTCAGAACAAGTGCCGTCTCGATTGGCAGATCCTCTTGTTCTAATCGGAGCTGCCTGGTTGTTTTGGACCGCTTTTCCTCAGAGATAGATAAGAGTACAGCTCGACTGTTGCTTGTCCATTTCACTAACTGAAATCCTCCTTCCGAGCATAAATCAGTGAGGTCTGTCACCAACTCCATTGCTTGTTTTTCTGTGCCTTTTGACTTTAAGCAGTCATCGATGTAAAAATTATTATAGATGGTGTCAATTACTTTTACATCAAAGCTGTCCTTATTATCCGTGGCAGTCCTCCTCAAAGCATAGTTGGCACAGCTTGGTGAAGAGATTGCTCCAAAAATATGGACTCTCATTCTGTGTTCCACTGGTGGCTGTGAAATGTCGCCCTGGGGCCACCATAGAAATCTCAGGAAATTCACATGTTTTTCTGACACCTTTACTTGATGAAACATAGCCTTGATATCAGCCATCAAAGCAATGTCGTCTTGTCTAAATCTTGTCAAAACACCAAAGAGAGAGTTGGCGAGGTCAGGACCTTGTAAAAGCTTAGAGTTCAAAGAGGTTCCTTTAAACACTGCTCCACAATCGAAAACCACCCTCAGTGTTTTCTTCTTTGGGTGATACACTCCATGATGGGGAAGATACCACAGACCGCCATCTTTGCATTCCACCTGATCCTTGGGTACCACCTCTGCATATCCACTGGTGATCATATCAGTGATGAATGCCGTATACTCGTCTTGGTAAGTCTTATTTCTTTTAAACTTCTTTTTGAGGCCTTGGAGGCGCTGTTCAACTATGCATCGGTTGTTTGGCATGATGATGTCATCTTCTTTAAAAGGTAAGTCCAGCATGCATGTGGAATTATCCATGATTTCCATAAACCTCAGGTCCTCTCTTGACATTTCATGTTTCTCATCTAATATTTTCTCATTGAAATCTTGGTTATATTGAGAGATCAACAACTCCTCCAGTCTGGCAACTGATATTCTGTTTGCATATACAGTCGTACATCCCTTCTGACAACCATTATTGCCTCTCAAGGGACCATTTATGACCCATCCTAATAAGGTCCTTACGGCATATGGTCCGTCACCTTGACTGTTTATGATTTCCCAGGGTTCCATGAGTTTCGGAACATTTGTTCCAATTAACATTTCCACATCAGCATCCAACGTTGGGATTTTTACATCTTTTAAATAGTGCCATTTATCTATGTCTCTCTGTGTAGGAATATTACTCCTTGACACTGGAATTGCGTCATGCGTGAATGTCTCTGGCAAATCTACAAATTCCTTGCCGTCCAATTTGGACACCTCCAGTCCAGTGATGATTTGACTCTTAACAATACTTTCTTGACCCATAGTACGTAGCAAGATGTTAGTGCTGGTACCTTGTAAGTTCAGTTTCCTCATGAGGCGATTAGTACAGAAAGGTGCTGTACTTCCTGGGTCCAAAAAAGCATAAGTATGCAGCACCTTATCTCCCCTTTTAGATTTCAACTGTACTGGCACAATAGAAAGGGTACAGTCTTGGTCTCCGGCCCCGGTACAACCATATGATTGCAAGGAGATGAGTGCGCTATTAACTGAGGTTTCTGATGGTTTTTCCCGATTGTGGATATGTAGAATTGTTGGATGTTTAAGATGACATTCATCACAAACCAGACGACTTCTACATTGCTTATTTATGTGACCTGGTTGTAGACATCCAAAACATATTCCCTTTGTTTTCAAGAATTCAATTTTCTCCTTTTGAGTATTCTGGTTCAACTGTGAGCACCTGGATAGTAGATGTGGCTCACCACAATACAGACATGATTCAGAGGTCAATTCTTTTGACATTACAGGCTGGTTTGCTGTATCCAGTGTTGTGAGTTCCGGGGTTAACACATGGTTAGTAGTAGTGATAGCTGTCGCAAAACTACTTTCTCTGATGTGACTCCTGGGTGTTGGTCTTGTACTTGATTGTGCATCAGAGATGTCACCAAACAGAGGATGAGACAAAACTTTAACCTGGTTTTCTAGAAAGCTCACCATATCAGGGAAAACAGCTCTGCCATCTTGTTGTTCCTGTATTGCACAAGCTCTAGACCTCCATTTTTCCCTCAGCTTGTATGGCCATTTCAACATGATTTGTCTCATATTAGATGGGATGTTCATCTCTTCCATGTATTGTATTTCTGTCATGGCATTGCAGCATCCTCTTAGGAATAGGGCAAAATCCTGTAGTGCCTTAACATCCTCACTTTTGATAGCAGGCCATCCAAATGCCTTATCCATGTAAGCTGTTGCGATCATGTATTCGTTCCCGAAATACTCTTTTAGGAGCTCTTTTGCCCTTTCATACCCCTGCTGTGGTGTCATATGTAAGCAGCTTCTTACCAATGCTCTGGGCTGTCCTCTAGTATACTGTTCTAAATAATATAAACAGTCTTGATAATTGCTTGCTTTGTTTTCAACACAGTGTTCGAAAGCTCTGATAAAAGAAATATAATGCAGAGGGTCACCATCAAATATTGCCATCTCCCTTTGTGGCAAGGTAGCTGCCATTTGTTGTTGTATGAGCATTGAAGTTATTTCCGTTTGCTTTTGCATGATTCCACATATGGTATCTCCTTCCATTATATTTTGAGCCGAAGTATATATTGCTGCATTGTTCTGTGCAAGAGGAGACCCATTTGTGTTTGGTTCCTGCCTGCTCAACATAGCTGTGGGAATTGCACTGACATATTGTGATGGATTGACATTTCTTTGATTGGTAATGTGTAAAGGCCCTCTGTTTGTTTGAGGATATAGAGGGACGGTGGCATCCTTTGCATTTGGAAGAGCGAAGCTTGTGTTTTGTAGTTGCACTTGAGAGCGCATGTCCACATTTGATTGCACTTGTGCTTGAATTTCGGAGTGCACATTCACTTTAGGTCGGGCATCACTGGTGGGTAAAATAGGTTGTGCTGCTGAAATTTGGGTCAGGGTGTTCCTTTTTGGCACAAATTCCTGTGCCTTGGGGTTAAAAGCGCCACCTTGAGGTTTTTTCCTGTAAGAGCTCATTGAGGCAGCCTTTCCTCCAATCTCACTGCCCTCCAACACAGAGATCATAGCGGCAGCAGCTGATATTTGTGCACCCAGCTCCATTTGTTCTTTCATTTTCCTCAGCTTTTCCCTTTCCAACCTCAGGTTTTCCTCCTGTGTCTCCAATGCATGTTTCCTTTGAAGAGCAGCTGCCTTTGCCTCTAGGGCAGCTTGCTCTGCTTTTACCTTCATACAAGCAACGGACACACTTGAACTCCTATTAGAGGCCCTTGACCTCTTAGACCCTACAGATATGTTAGAAACACTATCTTCAGGGTTAATTTCATCCTGTTCAGATTGTACCTTTTTTCCGCCATTGCCTCTATTTCCAACCATTTCATTTTCATTTTCAGAACCCAAATTCACATTGTCACGACCATTTACATAAACCACATTTTCACCATTTGTCTTTTCAATTTCCTTATTTGCAAGGTCATCAGTAGTGCTTTCCAAACCCATATTTACATCAGTGTTACCATGATTTTCCACTCCATTTTCTCCCAACCATTTTGATATTTCATCGATGAACATGTCACAACTGGCTTGTTTTGATTGGAACCATGCGTTTTGCTTATTTTGCTCCTCCTCAGGCATTAGAAACTCATTGAGCAATGTATGGTGGAGTTCAACAGCCTTTTCACGTAATAGTTTGATCCCATTTAAATGCCTTTGAATCTCAGGGATATTTTCGTTTGAGGTGACAAGAGCTTGGATTTCATTTTTTAATTTGTTTGCTTGTGTGAACTTTGCACTCCTTTCGGTTTGAAGCCTTTCCATAGCCATTTTGATTCCTTTGAACGTTGGTGTTCTTGTTCTTTTTTCCTCAGGAACCTGCATTGCTGCTGACCCAGTTTGCTTGGTGACACTCATTTTCAATTAAAGCACACCAACAATAAAACAGTGTAGTACGTTTCCCCAAATATAAACACACCCTTTTTCATCAATAAAACCTGTATATTTGTAAACAACAATAAGACCTTAAACAGTGTAATTCATGCAACCAAAAATAAGACCTTAAATGGAATTGTATTCATTTCAACTCAGTGTATTGTGTAGTGTGCGCTTTTTGTTGATCAGACTGAATGCACACTTGCACATGCATGAAAGCTTGAATGAATTCAAAGACAAGTTAGTCAATGCCTGGTATACACCTCCTTTGCTCCTTAATATCGCAGCCTGGGCCACAATCAAAGTTGAGTATAATATGATGCCGCTCCAAAACGAAACAAAAAGAAAATATGTGCAGGTGTATGCTTGTGAGCACTAACCACCGACAGCCAACTTGAGGTTCCAAGCCTCGATTCCTTCTGGGGTCTTGATGGTGAGGGTAGGTGACTGGCTCCGTATAGCGGTGTGAGGTGACCCAGCCTCTACTGTACCTCCAGCTGCGGCCGTCCTCTGCTGCACCTCCAGCTGCGGCCGTCCTCTGCTGCACCTCCAGCTGCGGCTGTCCTCTGCTGCACCTCCAGCTGCGGCTGTCCTCTGCTGCACCTCCAGCTGCGGCTGTCCTCTGCTGCACCTCCAGCTGCGGCTGTCCTCTGCTGCACCTTCAGCTGCGGCCCTCCTCTGCTGCACCTCCAGCTGCGGCTGTCCTCTGCTGCACCTCCAGCTGCGGCCCTCCTCTGCTGCACCTCCAGCTGCGGCTGTCCTCTGCTGCACCTCCAGCGGCGGTTGTCCCCTGCTGCACCTCCAGCGGCTTCAGATAGTGGCAGGGCTGTGACGGCTCCAGAAGCGACAAAAAAGGGGGGGTGTCGTGCTGTGCCGTCTCTAATACCCCAATATCCAATAATATCTAGAGGTATATGCAGAATCAAAGCTCTCCTTCCAAGCGCTGAACTTGTCCAGGATCGATATCAGATCAAAGCCCAGAATAGAAGTGGTGTAAATCCAAAGTGGTGATTACAGTCTTCATATCCAGAGATATAGGGTTTTTACTTGTGTACTGGCCAACAAACATTTGGCCAGTTGGCTAGGCAAGGCATATAGGGAAACTGTTTTTGACACGTTAACATGAATAAATATGTCCAGACTCAGAGAACTGCTGTTTGGGTGGGGTTCCCATTTATTGTATCACCAACCAGGTCACAGCATATTTGATGAATGCAAGTAAAATAACGGTAAAAACCGTGTAATCTCCCCCTGTGTGCCTGTACCATGCCATTCCTCCTGGCTCACTTCACCTGTGCTCCCTTATCTCAATTACCTGTTGATCCCTGTGGCCCGCCTCCCCCCCAAGGTGAACCCGCCCACAGCAACCTCCAGGCATAGAGACAGAATGGCTCCTTCACCCTCTCTTCTTCTCGTTTTCTCTTCTGTAAAGTGTCTCGAGACAACTTGTTGTTATTTGACACTCAAATAAATTGAATTGAATTGAATTCATATTCCTGGGTTTTATTTTTGCAACTGCTTTCGTCATGTATGAGGTGTCAGAAGACTGGTTGGTAGGAAGCAGCCTGCGTGAGCCAGGCCAGGTACAATTGGCACTGGGTGAAAAATTGGGTTACTTACTTACAAAATCATGGGACAAAAAGAAAATAAACTGGTAGTCTGTCAGTCTGGAATATACCGGGATGTGGCGCTTAAAATTAAAGTGTACCTTTCTTGCATTCTCCCTGGAGTTGTTTGAAATCTGTATGGTGCTCTGGTCAGTTTGGGTCTTGACAATCATCTGGTTCATGTTGTTTGCTTCAGCTTGGGTCTCCATTTGGGTCATGCACGGTACATTATTGTTTTCTTCCATCTTTTCTACAACAAGACTGGCATAATATGTGGCATTAGCTAAATGCGTATTTGAGATTGGTGTCTTTTTTAAAACAAATAATAACACAGGAACTTTAATCA
This sequence comes from Benthosema pterotum, assembly GCA_039105355.1. Lineage (NCBI taxonomy): Eukaryota > Metazoa > Chordata > Actinopteri > Myctophiformes > Myctophidae > Benthosema > Benthosema pterotum. Next base: position 6,922,442 of record CM076982.1, read on the forward strand.
TAACTTTATATTTCATTTTAAATAATATATTACACAGAAATTGCTGTGACAAAAGTATTGACACCGTGAATTCGATGTTTGGTTGCACATCCTTTGGAGAAAATGACTGCTGACAATTCCCATTGTCGAGCAGATTATACTAATATAAGGTACCAAGAACGATATGGAAACTCAAAAAATGTAGCCAATAGCTGATACCGATATTAATGATTAATAAATACATCTTTGGAATCTACAACTTGGTAGAGTACAGATAACCAACACCAACTTTGCCAATGCAAAATGTATGCTTATCAGCAACAGATAAATATGGACTACTGCCATACGTCCATGTACTATTCATTTGCCCATACTGATACAGATTTGTGGCCGATACTTCCTTAAACAATTTACTATTATTATTATATTTACTATTACTTCTTAATAATTATAGGTATATGCAAATACGTAAGATCCATAATGGACTCACCCACAAAAAGCTTCTTTCTGGGTACTTTTAAAACACGCCTAATGGACAGTAATGCTTGGAAATGCTTGGAAATAATCATCAATGTACTGTATAAGAATTGCAATATAACTTTTTACTGTTAATATATGTGTATTGTGTAGTGGTCCGTCACCTAGCCTGCAGTGTGACAAATGTAGGCTGTACTGTACATGAAACACGCCACTATAGGCCACTCTGCACTGGGAAGAATGTGGACTGGCAGGTGATGATATCTGATGGATCTGTAGAATGATATTACTGACTTTGGCTTTCATGGGCAGCTGGATATTTGCTTGTTGAATTTGTTGAGTTGTCTATATGATAATGCCAAGGTTTTTAAACACATTTCCCAGAGCAGAGAGAAAAAGAGGGTTAAACACGTTTAATTACTACCTTGTGAGACATGATGGAAGAATCAGAAATGAGCACCATGAGAGGAAGGTTTGACTGGAATTACAGTCGAGTCTCCTGTGGTGTGTGGAGTGCCCTGCCAGCATGGTGCATTTTGCACCTTTATCCAAAGCCCTGTATGTAGATTGTACATTATCATTCACACACATGTGCCGCACGCACACGCACACACACACACACACACACACACACACACACACACACACACACACACACACACACACACACACACATTACAAATGAAATTAAATGATTGCTTTGCTCACTTCTTTCATACAAAGATGTCCAACACTCATAAAGTGTTGTACACATTACTCATAATTGTTAAGAGGTGCCACTGCTGCTCTAAAATGTGAAAAAGCAGTTTAGCAGTACAACTTTTGTTTTTTCACTGACTTTTATGATGGTGCAAACCTGATGTTCTGTCATGTGTCCCATGTTTAAGAAAATAAGTGTTACAGTAAATACTGTACAGGTAGGATAGGAATGTAAACTCCATTGACTGACAAAGACAAAAGCCTGTCTGACCCAGATACCTTGGTATCTGCTCGGACGGACCTTTGTCTGTCCTACTCAGGTTGTTGCTCAGTTGTGCTTTTTCCCCTGTAAGGAGGATTCCCAGTACAACGGATTCGACCGTTATCAGTCGATAAGATCGCAGTTATTAGTTTCCGTCAGCAGGACAATTTGGTCTCAGTATGGTCATGCTCTGCCGACCCATCTGGCAGTCTGTAGATATCATGGATTCTTTCAGTTGATAATGCATAAGATGACAACTGCGATCTTATCAACTGATAACGGTCGAATCTGAGACGCAGGTTACGGTTGGAGGGGGCTAGGGTTTTGCTACAAACATACCTAAACCCTTCTCTACCCCTAACTCTAAACCTAACCGCAAGCAGATGCATTATCAACTGAAAGAATCCATGATATCTACAGACTGTCGGCAGAGCATGACGATACTGAGACGAAATTGTCCTGCTGACGGACACTAATAACTGCGATCTTATCGACTGATAACGGTCGAATCTGGTACCCAGTAAAGATATTTGTTGTTGTTGAAGAGTGCTGACCAAAAACAACAACAGAGTCACTTGAATTTGGGAAGAAACTTTTTGGGGGGTTTTATTGCAGGAGAAAGAAGAAGAAGAAACAAGGGCAGGTAGAACTAGTGTATTTTGTTTTTTGCCCGTTTTAGCCGTTCCTCAAAGAAGCCCCTCTGGAGAGCGTGCTTCTGCATCAGCATCTGCCACCAGCTCTCCTTCAGCCTGGAGATGGACCACAGGAGAGGGACCACCACAGAGGGACCACCACAGAGGGACCACCACAGAGGGACCACCAGAGGACAGGACCAGAGAGAAGCAGCAAAGGGAGAAGGAATGGGTGGGAAGGGAAGCAGAGAGAGAGAGAGAGAGAGAGAGAGAGAGAGAGAGAGAGAGAGAGAGAGAGAGAGAGAGAGAGAGAGAGAGAGAGAGAGAGAGAGAGAGAGAGAGAGAGAGAGAGGGAAGAGGACCAGTTTATTGTCTATTGCCTATACTGATGGTAATGGACGCACGCACGCACAACATACAACGTAGTTCACAATGGCTGTCACACCAGCATGTAACATAGGAATGAGACCTGATGCATATCCATGGTTCTTTATGTAACCGGTAGTGTACTGTAGGTGACATGATGTACAGTACAAATATAGGTCTCCATGTTAACAGCCATCTACTTTATTAGGGGTGGGATGAATCACTTAACCTCACAATTTGATATCGACACGTTGTGGGGTGCCGGTTCGATTTTCAATTGTACAACAAATGTTTTTATTGATGTTACTTTGCTGTTATACTGGAGCATTTAAAATTATAAGCAATACACTGTAGGTCATGACAAGTTCAGTCATACTAGAATGTTTGAAAGAACTTCTAAAACAATGTAGTTTTTTTTTTTTACACACAGCTTGGTTTAACTTTATTATCCTACAGAACGCCGTTGCATTTCAACAGGCCAAGCAGTGGCTTTGTTAACACCCTGTCGGGTCTCGTCAGTCATCACATAGTAGGCTGTGAATGTTGATTTGAGCCTGGTGAGTTATGTGTTTAATGCAGGAGATCAGACGATATGTTTGGGATACAGTGATGCTCAGACATAACAGGCTGTGAGAGGGATTGAGGTTAAGGGTTGGTTAAAGCCTGATGATATGTTTAGTGACATAATGCTGGAGCTGGAGAGGATGAACAGGGGTGAGCACAGGTTAACTATGTTAAGCCTTATAAGGTTACGTTCGTAACCCCCGGTCTACTGATGATATTTTATTACAGCAGTTCTCTTCCTGTTTCTAAATGTCACTTAGAAAAAGATAGAAAGAGAATAATTCAAGCTTTCCATACGGCTGCAATGTTTAACATTAATTGCAATCAGATAGGACTTTTTTTTAAATGATTTCTTTTTATCCCACGATGTTGTAACCCATTCCTAACGTGATCCTGGGCTCTACACACCCTCCACCAACCTGAGGAGGCAGCAGACTGGGCTCATGCTTCCTTCAATGCATGAGGAGTCCAAGCTGCCTGCTTTTCACCTGACAACGGTGAATATCCCTGGTTTGGACGTAGCGCATCGTGGAAGGAACACGTTATTCCAACCAGTTGCTGTCCCCTCCATCAGGCGCCCCGGCTGGCCAGGGGGAGGCAGTCTAGAGACCAGGATTACTGCATGTTTTTGTGAGGGTATCAACTCTAGGGGACATGGGGAGAACATGCATACTCCACACAGAAAGGCCCCCACAAAATGTATAATGTTGTATTGTATAGGCAATCAAGGCCAGGTAGTGGTGGACCCTTAGATTAAATGCACCCTGATGGGTCCGTTTATACTCTCAAGAGTTAAAATTATTGTTAAGCAATGACAACAAAATAGTTTAACTTTGGGTCCAAGAGGCTAAATCTCATCAAATGGTGGTCTGTGTCTAAACTGCCGAGTAAATAATGGACCTTGAAAAAGGTTCATTAGTTATGAAAAAGGTTTTCACTGTTTTATACACAAAAATAGACTACAACTGTATACAAGCTCACAGCATGTAACTTGCATAACAACATGTCATGATGTTATTATGAGGTCTATAGTTGATGACAATGATAATTGTAGTCAATGTTATTATTATTATTATTATTATTATTATTAGGGATGTTCCTATCAGGTTTCAGTTAACGTTTTTTCCCCAATCCAATATTTTTTATAGAACACTCATGCCATACAGCATCTCAGTAGTACAATATCCAAAACAACTTAACCAGGGTGCATAAGCTTTGTCCAAAATATCAGTGGTATCGATGCACATAAACCTAACCATCGAGCCGATGCCTAAGTCTAACCACACAACCATATCCAATATAATATCATATACGGTAACATTGATACTAGGGATATGCTCTTGATTCGGGCACCGATTTCAGTTCACGTGATTTCATTGAGCAAACCCTAATAATAATTCTAATAAACTGACCTTGCCAGAGCACTGTTTTTGACCCTGTCCTCCTCTTTGTCCATCTCCTCCATGTGCTGTACGATGATCTCCTCCCAGAATGACTTCACCTTGGACTTGTCATGGATCCGCGCTGCGCTCATCACCTGGAAACACAATGCACAATGATGGCATGAAGACCTGTATTATCGCGCCTATATCACATTAATGTTTATCACTGTTATAACCATTAGCGCCTATTAAATCAGTGTGCCAGTGACATGTGTGGGTCTAACATTTCCCAATGGGGGGGGATGGTATGGGGGCGGCTTCATCGCCCGTGGCGCGAAGCGGTTACAGAGCTTTTATTAGACAAGTAACGCATCAATAATAATTTGTTGTTGAAGTTGCAACAGACACGCAGCATGCATAAAGCTAAAGGTCTGACTCAGAGAGTTTTCTGTTTTTAATGATGAAATGCTGTTGGTTTAGTGGTGACACAATTAGTAGTTAGTTAGTAGCAGTAGTAGTGGTTTGCATCATACATCATGTTTGGTAGGGCAGACTGGGCATTTAGGAGGGGATTGCCCCCCTCCATGACCATGCCTAGATCCGCCCCTGGCCTGTGATCGTTTCAGACGCACAAGACGTTGTTGGGCTTCATCTTAGAGTTGGCTAAGATTAGCCAAAACAAAGATCCAAGCATGGGGAACAAAGGGAGGTCATACTTCCTACTGAGACTAAACATAGTGTCACTATGGGCCGTCAAAAACAAGTGCTTTGATTAGAATCTTATAGCTATTGAATTAGGTCAGTTATAAGAGAACAAGACAAGACCAAGACAGTTGAGGGCGAGACAAAGACAAGACGAGAACGACAAACACAAGTTCTCCATGTCCAACTCGAGAAGAGACAATAGCCTATTTAAGACTGGTCCGACGTCCGACCAACGACGTAATGAGCGGCTCTGTGGTCGATATATACTGTAAGCCTCGCGGCCGTCTGACCCTCTCTTGCAACGGCAAAACGCAGTCACCAGGAGCGTCACCGTGGAAACCAGAGACGCCAGTGGAAGAGGTGGACCCCGTCGGCGTCGCCTGCTTTCTTAACCCTTTGTGCACTGAACGCATTTTAGTGTTCAAAGCATTATGTTGCACTTAAGCTATTGAAAAATATCAGACCTACAAGCTCACAGCGCGCCACCGAGTGGCGCGCTGTGAGCTTGTAGGTCTGATATTTTATCAGAGCTTGTAGCTCTGATATTTTTGAAAAATTGTGAAAATGTGATGCAAATTGAATATATTCTTTAGGAAGAAAATATTTGAACTAAAATCGTTGCTTCTGGGGGATCCCTAGAACAACATGTTTTCAGATGGGGAGGGGGGTCCGTAGCCAAATATAGATAATTCTGGGGGTCCTTGTCATGAAATATGTTGAGCATCACTGACACAGGAACATAGATTTTTTTAGAGAAAAAAAAGAATCTAGCATCAGAAAACTAGCATCAGAAACTAGAAACTAGAATCTAGTGTCAGAAACTACAATCAGGTGTCAAATAGAATATATTCGGCCGTGGTCCATCGCAGTTGCCACGTTCTCGTCTTGTCCAAGTCCTGGAGACGGGAACTTAAAAGTCCCTATTGTCTCGAGAACTACAACACTCTGGGCTGTGTGTGCGTGTGTTTGTGTATGTGTGTGTGTGTGGGGGGGGGGTGTTAACTTACTGATGCTTTGTAGGTTGTTGTCTTCCCTCCAAATTCCTTCTGGCTCCACTTCTACTTCCGCTCACTTTCTCCACTCGTACTCTCCCTCTTGATTGCTTTGTGACTTCCTCTCTCTCTCTCTCTCTTCAGTTCAATAGCACTGTTGAGGGCAGTAGAAAGAGCAGAGGATATTCCAAACATTCCCAACATTAAAGCACAAAGTCACAAAACACTATTGCTGAACGGCTACATTTACCTTTTCTGTTTTTTTATTCCGCTTCTCCGTCCTCTCTCCTCTTCTCATTCCTCCTCTCCTCTCACTCCAGCAGCAGCTCTGTATCGTCCCCCCGGCGGACCCTCTGTCTCTCTCTCTCTCTCTCTCTGTCGCTGTCAGACTTGTTTTGACTCCAGACCATAGCTGTGTACTAGTCCCCGTCCCTCTGTCCTTCTATGAACCCAGAGATGCTTGGGTCGTTGCCTTCAGGGATTGTCGCGCACACACGCACACGTACACACATACACACACACACACAAATACAGACCCACCGCCCCTCTCTTTCATTCTCTCTCTCTCTTTCATTCTCTCTCTCTCTCCCCTTCTACATCCCAGTGATCCCACCGTCTCTGCTTAAGTTTCAATGTGAACGCTTCACCCCACACTGGATCCTTGGCATCTCCAGCTGCCACGGTACCAGTTCTTTCTGTGTCAATCAGTGGTTCATTGTGTTCATCTGGTTCAGGGGTTCTCAACGTTTTAGGCTATGTGGTCACCAGAAATGCTTTGGCCATGTCTCACTATCAATACTCAATGCAGACTGACCGGCTACAATCTCCTTAATAGAAAAAATAAACAAATACTCAAAACAGTATAATCATTAAGAAATGTATGGTTTTGAACCCCTGATTTATACTACTGCCTGCTTACTATGTATGCAAGTCAGGCAGAAATGCATGCGTCACACACATTCCATACTTGGGCATACCTGACCACTGACAAGTTTGAGTAAGACGCTGTACGAGTGATGTGGAAATCCTTGCTTATGGTCCAGTCTAATAGTCTAGCGGAATTAATACTCTCAAAAGATCAGCAAAACATTGACTGAGTTTTTCTTACAGTGCTGCAATATTCACACAACATACAAACATGTACTACACACCAGCAAAGCACACGCACACAAACTGACTAGATCTTCCATGACTGTCAGATTATACTGGACCATAGGCCTATGCACAAATGGAACCACATGGATCCTTGTGGGTTCATTTGATTCCACCTGCACACTCTCAAGAGTTACAGACCCATACATTGTGTGCATGCCGGACACACAGCTACACCTTACTACCACAATCTACCATATTTTCAATGAAAGTGATTGTTGTAACATTTTTGCAGATTTATAAGAAATATAAATAATCGGCTGCTCTTCTTTTGATTATTTTTTGCACAGATACTGATTATAGAATAGATAAATATATATATTGAATTCGCTAAAATCAGCCACGACCATAATCAGTCTATCAACATTACAAAACAAAGCAACAGTCATCAATACTAAACATTGTGATATATTATAATAACTAGATCTGCACTCTGTGTGCCAACTTGCGCATTCCACACAAGTAGGCCATGGCCCACTTGTGCACAAGCCGAGCTGAGTGAGCGACAAGAGATCTCTTAAAGAGATGCAGAGATCTTTTAATTACTTCACCATTACGTCAGCACCTAAACCAGTGGTTTTCAACAGGTGGTCCGGGGACCATCTGTGGTCCTTAAGAGGATTCCAGGTGGTCCCCAGCTAAATGATGGACAGTTGGTAACCAAATGGACCCTTATACTGTAGACCTGTAGCTCTAAGCTACAAGGAATTTCAGGGTGTGTGTGTGGTGGTGGTGATGACCCACCAGGCTCATACATCATAGAGTGTTTCAGCATTATAATCTCACTGCTTCATCACCTCCGATTCAGGGACCAGCTAGCGCTCAGACCGGTAAAAATAACACCCAGCCACAAAATCCTCGATTATGTGTATTACCTTTGTGCGTCTCTGTCGGGGGGTTTAGTGTTCAGTACCGCGTGTACCGTCTCCCTTTCTCTACATCATCTCTCTCTCATCTGTGACTTAAAGTCTTTACACCATGAGGGACGTGACAAATAAACAGGCCTCCGCTCTGGGATGAGGGTTAGCAGAGCCGTACCACTTTGACCAATGAAATGAAATGTAAAAATGAAATGACCTACCAGTGTACCAGCCATACCATACTCTCAAGAGCTAAAATATTGATCATTTGAATTAGCCCAAGTCTACACAACTAGAGAATGTAGAAGATTAATGGTCATTTTGATCTCTATGTTGGACTGTTTAGTTTGTGAAATCCAACCTGGTAATGTGGACAAAAAGCAAAATAAATCTTTAGTTTTGGGGTCTGTGGGGCTAAAATGTCATCAAATGTTGGTCCTCTGTGGCTCAAATGTTGAATAAATAGAGGGCCATGGTGTCAAAATGGTTGGTCTTACTCTTACCTTTTTCTTGAAATTAAAATAATACTACGCAGACTATAGTTCAGCCTTTAGTCTTGGCCCTTCACAATAAGTTATGTATCTCATTTGGCCCCTTGGGAAAAATAACTGCCCACCCCTGCTTTGACCATTTTTAGTTCCTCTAATTTAAGTGACACATATTCGGGCTTAAAGGACAACTTTTACTTTTTTTTGTTCATGCAAGGTTCATGTTTTTAGGTTGTTATTAGAGAAAGTCAAAGATGGGTGTTCATTGTTTTCTTCATTCCTTGAATTCTTTAGTTATAGGGATTTTAGCTTATAGGAGGTGGCATTCGAACATGGTCCTAAATACATTTGTTTACAAAAAGCGATTTCTTTTTTTAATGATCTATTACAGCCCTAATAAACCCCAGGAAATTACCACTGGCCACAAATGATTTACTGAATGTGACAAACTGCCATATTGAGCCTCTGAGTCAGGCTATAACTAAAGAAAGTAAGGGATGCAAAACAACTAACACCCATCTTCTACTTTCTCTAATAACCTAAAACAGGGGTTTTCAACAGGTGTTCCAGGGACCACCAGTGGTCCTTGAGAAGGTTCCAGGTGGTCCCCAGGCTAAATGATGGAAAGTTGGTTAACCAGATGTAACTCTTGAGAATGTAAAAATGAAACCAAATGGACCCTTGCGGGTCCATTTGGTTTCATTTTCACACTCTCAAGAGTTAAAATATTCATCATCTGAATTAGCACCACTTAATTAAGAAGTCTGACACCGTTTTGTTTGCAAAATCAAGCCGGTAATTGTGGACAAAACCAAAATTCTTTAGTTTTAGGTCTTTGGGGTGAAAATGCCATCAAATGGTGGTCCGTGGCTCAAATGCTGAATAAATGGTGGTCCCTGGTGTCAAAAAGGTTGAAAACCACTGACCTAAAACATGAACCTTGGTTGAAAATAAAAATGAAGTTGTTCTTTAAACAAACAGAGAGTTCCTCATCTTTAAAAAGTCTTCCAAACTGAAGCAAATCAGGGATCTTATTTTGTAGACTAGACTGTAGATTAGTGAACTATATAATTGTGGAATAACATTTGGCGTTCATTAAAAAATATATATTAGGAGATTAAAAAAAGAAAACAACAAAAGCATTGTCTCAAATATAAGTCAATGTTATCCTAAATTCATTATCATAAAACATTATGGGACTTCAACATTTTATGCTCTTGTGTGTAGCGGCTTTATTTTTTGTGCGCTTACTCATGGTATGATCCTTTAAGTCGGCGGGTGTGTGACTATGCATGAAAGATTATCAGGCCAGTTGACAGCCAAGTCATATGAAAGGCATGAGAAATCTTTGCTATGATGCTACACACATACAGTAATGAACACGCGCGCAGACGCACACACACGGCGCACGCAGACGGGACACATGGCTGCTTGGCTTGGCTTAATTCAAGCAGACTAGTTTTGCCTGTATGATCAGCTGCCTGTGTGGATTTGGGTAGACACCACGTGGTGTGTGTGTGTGTGTGTGTGTGTGTGTGTGTGTGTGTGTGTGTGTGTGTGTGTGTGTGTGTGTGTGTGCTAGTGTGTGTGTTCATCCGTTCGTTTGTGCTGCTTCTATTTTAGTAGAGGCTCCAGCAGGGGTCCATACGCACCCGCCTTATTTTTTTTTCCTAGTTTGGATTTTTAATTGGCGTTTAAAACAATTTGACTGATCTTTGTGTACAGATACGTTTACACAATTGTCTGCCTCTCATTAAGTCTTGACCCAAGAGTCCCCGATGGACACAAATCAGATGAGGGAGAGGATGAGGAGGATGGATGTAGCACTTAAGATACTGATTTATATGATGAATATGATATGATGTTACCCATCTATGCTGAAGCCAATATGGATCTACATTCCAGTGTAAAATACTGGTATTTGTTTCATTGAGCATTAAGTGCAGGGAGTACTCCCTCTGGTGGAGTGAATGAGAATAGATAAATTTAGTTATTTCTGCTTGTTGTGAAATGAATGTGAATAGAATCTCTGGCCAGAAATAATATGCTCAACAACAGTGATCCCCTTCTTTGGAATATATCTATGTTGATGCATGCCATTGTTTTTCTAGTTGTATTGTTGTGCAACTTCTTTCAGGTCTTTTTTTTTACGGTCTCAGAAAGTCAGAAAGTACAGCAGGTCGTCAGAGCTGTGGGTCGGTGGTTCGAATCCCAGCTCCTTTCCATATCGCAATTGACACGATTGATAGGGTGAAAGAATTTGACCAAAGTTAGGTTTCTGATCTTTATGTGAGAAGTTTATATCTTCGAAAACGTTGTGTAATGATTTATGAGCAGGACAAAAAGTTAAAATAGACAAATCTACAGCTTGGTGGTGGTAGTAGTTTGTACCCAAACCAAGGTATCAATAAAATATATTTTAACTTAACTTACAACTCATAACATTGATTACATTCTCTGTAGAGGAATCTGTGACCTTCCCTTCGCTATAATCCAGAATTGAGCTGAAACCTATGCCATTTGGCAACAGGCTCCTTGGGTTATAAGTGAAGTGAGAGGTAACAGTCAGGACTACAAGCTTCAATACAGAAAGCACTGTGGAGGAATTGCTGCAATAAAATCAGGAAAGCATCTAATGTATGCATCTACTGTATCCATTTCTGGATTTTCTCTTTCGTTGGCTATTGCAGGGGTAGGCAAGTGCTGAGTCTTTATTTTCTTGATAGTCGGCGTGCAATATCGACATTATGTTAATAATAACATCACTCTCACACTTGTCAGTGTGCCAGTGATCACCCTCTGAAGTGCCAATGTTGGCACCCATGCCTAGGATTGCCTAATGCCTACCCCTGGCCCATTGAACAAAATAGCAATTTTGTCGTTATATTCTGCACATATCAATAAGCACCTGGGTTTTACATCTTGAAAGGATAGTTACGTAGGCTTCAGTGTGAGAAGTACTGATTTTGAAGGCCTTTGTAGAATCTTAACAGGTTCATCATAATGTTCCCTCCTCTTAACAAGCAACAGTGGCTCAGGGGTAGAGCATCCGCATGGGAACCACAAGGTCCCAGGTTCGATCCCAGGCTGCCCCAGAGTTAGACAGTGTTGAAGTGTCCCAATACGCAGGTTGGTGCCTTGCATGATTTCCTTCGCCATCGCCAGTGTGTGAATGTAATGCATAATCTATGTACAGCGTCTTTGATAAAAAAGGCACCATATAAATGCACCATTCCACCATGGATCAGGACGTTCCCTCCTCTTCATAAGCGATAGCTATACCTCTCCTCCCCTCCACTGCCTTCACCACAGGCGTCTCCCCCAGCTTCTGCTCTAAACCCTGCCAGCTACGACCAGCCAGGAAGGATGCTGAAACACACAGAAATAAACGTTCTTTTAAACAATGACTCATACCTCATATAGTGGCCTGTAAGGTATTTAAAAATCAGGACGTGTGAGCAAGCAATATGAAAGTTTAGTACACCTCATTCCCGAAAAAACAACTGTGTAGCTTTCGTAACATTAACCCTAGCCCTAGAAGGTTAACGTTATCCCAGACAGCTGATGTCTGTGGTGGGCGCTGGGTGGATCTTTTCCCTGCTGCACACACCCCTAGATTTTTGTTTAGGGTGACTTTCACCCATGTTTAGTGATGGTATGATCCAATTTACCCACAATGGACTTTATTTTCCCACAGGTCTTAGGATTGTTTGGACCAAAGCAAAAGTTCCCTACTTAATTGCCCTTTTTATGAATACTTAAATTTTTTTTAACGATTTTGCCTACCATGACAGGTTTTAAGATTTTTGTTAAAAGTCATGATGAAATATTATGGATGGATAATAGAGCTTCAATCACACATTTTCTTACGCATAATAATTTTATTGTATTTAAGGGTTACCATGAAAGGTAATCTAATCGTACATTTTAGAAGTAATTCACCAATTAGTAAGGCCTTTAGTCTGTGCAAAAATATAATAGCATGAAACAGACTATGGGGCCGATTTTCGTAACAGGTCTAGGAGGTCTTTAAGGGAAATTGGATGGTAACGAAAATAGCCTCTTCCCTAATGCTAGATGCTCTAATTGCGTATAAAGGGAGATGACACGAGTCCTAAGTTTGCATGCAGTGTGTGTGTGTGTGTGTGTGTGTGTGTGTGTGTGTGTGTGTGCGTGTGTGCGTGTGCGTGTGTGTGTGTGTACCTGCAGTGTTGGTGTTGGCCACAGTGAGTGTGGGGTTCCTCAGGACCACTGAGGCGTCAGAGGGCCGAGGAGGGGGTCCTTCCATGATCAGGTGACGTGTCCGCAGAGCTCCGGTGATCAGTGACACGTCTGTGTCATCATCACCATCCTCCTCCTCCTCCCCAGTCAGGGGGACGTGGCTCAGCCCGCCTGCAACACAGAGGACAGTAATGAACATGTATTTCATCCTCCAGTCGCTCCAGGACTTCCCTGCGCTCACATCTTGACTGACCTCTCATGCTTCTAAACGCTGTGTGCCAACATATACAGAACATGAGAGCCATGTATTTGCACTGTGGCCTTCTTTCCTCTGTGGTCTAACAGCTGATGGTGTAGTGGGTGGTTGAGGTCTGTGTACACAGTATATACATACCTATCTCAATCAATTGGATTATTGTGTAAAAGTTAATTTTCTTCCATGTCATATGTTATATTCTCTATCCATTGTGCATTAAGTATTTATAACCTTTTTTTGTTTTAATCTTGATGATTATGGTATCGGAGGCTATTGTATGATCTCACCTGGTTAGTGAGTCTTGCCGTAAATCGTCAGGTCCGTCATCCAAAGTCGTCCTCCAGTACCATTATAACTGACTGATGGTTACAAAAATCTTTGAGCGCTAATAACTCCTGATCTAAATCAAAAGCTATAAAATTCTAATCAAAGCAGTGTTTTGGACGACCCATAGCGGCACTATGGTTAGTCGCAGTAGGAAGTGTATGACCTCCATTTGTTCCCCATCGTTGGTTCTTTGTTTTGGCTAATGTTAAGGCACTTCTAAGATGAAACCCAACGACGTCATGTGCGCCTGAACCTCGGTACCCAGAATGAAAATGATCACGGTTGCTAGGGCTTAACAATTAATTGAATTGAAAATCGTGGTTTCCCCTTTCCTAGCACATTTATGGTAGAACTGTGTAAGTGGTCTCTTAAATGAGAGAAGAAAAATGCAATGTGTTCTGCTGTTTACTTTAAGAAAACCCTTTCAAGACGGGAATCCATATTTGGATTCTGTACAGTATGTACAGTAATCCATAATTAACTTTTTTTTGGTGTGATATATAAATATTTCAAGTTTTTCAGAAACCTTAGGTCAGGCCTAAATGGGTTAAGAAAAGGTAGTCCAGGGCTCCAAGTGAGGTTTGCACTTTATCCATCATCTTCATTCAATAGGGATCACCCTATGTTGAAGTTCTATGTTCTATGTTGAAGGGAGCAGAATCAAGTAAAAACATATTCAAAATAAATAAATTTGTTTTTTTGTAGTTCTACCCCCAAAAATCTAAATCGAAATTGAGGTTTCAGAGAAGAAAAAAAAATCGAGGTTTTATTTTTAGGCAAAATGGTGAAGCCCTAACGGTTGCACTGAATTAATAGGCGCTAATGGTTCCGGCTTATCATGTTAATCTAAGTACCTGGCAGCAGGTGGCGAAAGTCTGTGACGTAGTCCTCTGACCACTCCCTGTGCTTGTTGCAGGCCAGCTCCATCTCATAGGGAGTGACCACGGGTCTGTAGAACTCACTGGAGTCCAGCAGGGAGTTCTCAGGGCAGGCGATCAGCACGTACACGTCGATCTCCAGGAAGTTGGCCAGCTTGGCCACGTTGATCTTTCCCATGGCGAACACGTAGCTCTTCTTCCCCGCGCGGCGGATGGCGGCTTTCAGCTGCTGGATGATGGACAGGTAGTCTGCCACACCCAGCGTGCCCACCAGGATGCCCACCACGCCCGCGTCCTGGTATGAATGAATGACTTTATTTATATAGCACATTTCTAGGCATGTCACAATGTGCTTTACAATAAAACGGTACAGAGGAGAAAAGTAGACATAACATAATGCCCAGGTATAGTGCATACCTGGGCATTATGCGGCCCGGGAAACAAATGCGGTCCTTTGGCTGACTCTGACCAGCCCTTGAAAGGGTACTGTGGTTTTAACCAGTTCTCCGGGGACCTCCAGTGGTCCTTGAGAGAGTTCCAGTTAAATATGGAAAGTTGGTTAACCAGATGTAACTCTTTGAGAGCGTAAAAATGAAACCAAATGGACCCTTGCAGGTCCAATTGGTTTCATGTTTACACTCTCAAGAGTTAAAAGATTCATCATCTGAATTAGACCAAATTTAGGCAATCAGAGAATGTAAAAAAAAAAAAAAGGGTAATTTTTGAGATGTTGTTTGACTGTTTTGTTTGTGAAATCCAGCCTGGTATTGTGGACAAAAGCAAAAGAAATCTTTAGTTTAGGGTTCTGTGGGACTAAATGTCAAAATGTTGGTCCTCTGTGGCTCAAAAACGGAATAAATTGAGGGCCCTTGTGTCAAAATGGTTGGTCTTACTCTTACTTATATCTTGAAATTGAATTACACAGACTTTAGTTCAGCCTTTAGTCTTGGCCCTTCACAATATTTGATGAATCTCATTTGGCCACTTGGGAAAAATAATTGCCTACCCCTGCCATTGCAGTAATCTAAGCAGGAGGAAATTAAGGCATGAATTACTTCTGTAGGTCTGAGCGTGTGAGAAAATGTTTGATTCTGGTTATGTTACTTAAATGAAAGTAACAGGACTGCATGCCTCGTGTGGTTTGTGGAGTGAAGGAGAGAGTAGAGTCTAATAACACACCTTGGCTCGCTCCACGGCGTAGTAGCGCTTCATCAGGGCGCGGCCCACGCCCGACGAAACGGCGCCATCGGTCACAGACGTTGTCGGGTCGAAGGAGCGGAACGTGCAGCCGCTCCACGTCATCATGAAGTTCCTGAGGGTGGCGCCCTCCACGCCCACGAAGAACATGCCGTAGTCCTTGATGCTGGTGCCGCTCTTCAGGGCGAAACGCCTGCCGAACTGGCAGACCACCTGGCCGTCGCTCTCTGCCTCGTCACGGTCTACGCCACTCTGTTCCCTGTCCACCAGGAGTGTGGAGGCGACAACGTTAGGATAGTCTGGTGTCAGGAGGGCCAGGAGATCATCTGAGAGAGAGGAGATACTGACTTGAGTTTACAACTTAAAACTTACATACCACAGTACATGTGACTGTCCATCAGCCTACCAAACACAACAAAGATGCATACAAAGCCATGCATACAAAATCTGAGAGAGTAAAAAAAAAAAAAAAAAAAAAAGAGTAAAAAAAAGCGGCAAATAGAAACCTCCGAAATGTATTTTACCTTTTTAGATACAGTATTTCTAAATACGAGAATATTATAATAAAGAAGTTAAAAAACAAAGGAGGATATCGATAATATGGATCTTTGAACAGGCATACAAAGCAGTCACAAAAAAGAATTGAAAAAGGAGATCCCAGAACAGGTACTGTATGGGAGAATATGTGGGAAGGTCACCAGGCGACAATACAATCCAAAGGACGGAGGGAATTTGCTTGGAAAAACCATAGCTAAAATCCCTAAAACTAAAGAAAGCAAGGAATGTAAAACAATTGACGAATGTAAAACAACTTAAAACATGAACCTTAGTACCAAAAACAACCCCCCTGCTAAAAAACAACAAAAACACAAAATTGTCCTTTAAACTAACTTTGCCACTCCCATTTGCCATTCACATTATGCATGGGCATACCCTCTATTGAGCACACCAAGTGCTTTTTCCCCACGGCTGCTTTCGGAGGGCATCTTACCAATAACATGGGCGTAGTTGACATCATACAGGACCACGACGTGACTCTGTGCGTCCGGATAGAGCTCTCTGAAGCAGGCGGCACACCTCTCCAGGTCCACAGGCCTCCTCTCGAACACGTACATGAGGGGCAGCCTCCTGGAGGGGCTGAGGCAGGCCCTACCATAGTGAACCATGCAGTCTGCTCCTGCATGCTCCGCAGCCACCTCATCCACACAGCAACTGGAAGACAAGGAGAGGACAGAGTTGATTATAACAGAAATGAATGAAAATGAAAAATTATATTAAAAAAACGTTGACTATAGCAAAATAGCAGATCTACAAGCCTACAGCATGTCACCGAGTGCCGCACTACAAGTTTGTAGAGCTCTTGAAATATATATTCTATCACAGTCAGGGGTTGACACCAACACCTGCCCACCTGCTCGGGGCAGGTAAATGAAATAGTAGGGCAGGTGAAGTCTACTACTTGGTTGCCCCGACCAAGCAGGTGCCCTTTTTTTTTTATTGTGGATCCACAATAAAAAGGGCAAGTAGAACGTGACCTGCACTTACCCGATGTGCAAATGTCTCTGAGACCTTAGTGTCAACCCCTGACAGTGAACATTTTGACTCAACTGCCACAGTGAACACCATTCATTCAAATCTATGAATGAACGAAGGTCCCTGAAACTACACATTTTCAGATTAAAATTTAGGCATTTAGCAGACGCGCTTAATCCAGAGCGATTTGCATAAGTCAAAATATTGCAATACAGTACATCATATGCATAGAGATTAGTTGAAATTCCGCAGCCAAACACAAGACATTCTGGGGATCCTTGACATATTGTTTGAGCACCACTGGCAGAGAAGCATAAGGGTTTTTCATAACTGTTAACTGACTTAGAAGGCATTTGTAGAATCAGTTCTCAGGTCTAAATGGTTAATAAATGCATGTTTTTGACACCTAAGATGTTTTAGTTTTAATTCACTAAATATCATGAGCTTTCAGTTGAATAAATACAGCTTGGTTTTCATTTAGTTTTGTCAGTAGCAGTCGACAAAGTTTTTCTCAGTTTCAGTCAACAAAATCAACACTGCTGCTTCATCTGTGTCTGCGTTTGCAATATCAGATGAAGTCTCGTGAAGTTGTGTTACCTGCCATAGGAAGTGTCTCCCAGTATGTAGACTTTGGCTTGGGTTCCTTTCTCTATCTGGTCTGCTATCGCCACTGAATCCACCAGTAGCTCATCAGGAAACTGCAGGGCAACCTAGAGGGAGGAATCATGTGGAATTCAGTTATTTAAGTATAAGAAAGACCATACTGAAGTATACTGAATTTGAAGCAAAACTTGAGAATTTAGTAAAACAATACACAGGGCAGTAGGATAACAGCACATTATCCTTAAAAGATATAGTCACTTAATTCAAATATTGTTATTTATTTCTTCTTCTTTTGCTAATCCTCCCTACTATAGAGTGTGGTGACCATATCAGGAGTTCCTCCCTGTCCCCAGTGAGCCCCTGGACTTATAAAACCCTAGTTTCAGTTTGGGGCTTTGGGAGAAAAGCCTTTCGTCCAATCAGGATGAGAGGGGGTGGGAGTTGGTGTTCTGTTCCACTTCTCCTCACTGTTGTGTGTGTATGTATGTGTAACGCCCGGGATTCGAACCCGGGTCTCCCGTGTGAAAGTCCAACATCTTAACCACTAGACCAAAGGCACATCCCCTTGGTCCGGGGGCGGATATTAGACTGGAGGCCATCACGACAGAGGCTGTAGCCACCTGCTACACAGAGTAACAGAGTAAAGCATACTTACTCCGATAAAGGCCTTCTTACTCCTCCGATAAAGGCCTTCTCTCCATCCCCGCCACAAAGTTGCGCACAAAAGGGGATCGTGCTTTTGCCGTTGTTGCTCCTACTTTATGGAATGACTTACCTCATATGCTACGTCAGTTGAGTCATTTAAGACGGGTTTAAAAACCCATTTGTTCCGCAAATATTTTGGTCTTTTATAATATTTTACTTCTCTTATGGTTATCTGTACTTTCCGTACTACTCTCTGCTGTTGTTCTCTATCGCTCACGGCTCTGTTCCTGTTTCACTCACCTATGTATATACTGTATATATATATATTTATAGAGAGAGACATTTCTATATATTTGTTTGTTTGCTATTTTTGTTCTTCCTCTGTATTTATGATTGTCATTGTACAGCACCTTGTGACAAGTGTCTTGAAAGGTGCTTTATAAATAAAATTACCTTACCTTACCTTAACATTCAGGGGACTGTCTGACATATCCTGCATCTGGCTATTGAAAAACAGACAGCAGGAGCAACTGTAAAACATACTCTCCTCATTGTCAATTGTTTTTCATCGTCATCTTTGTGACACTTCTTTGGTAATGTAAATGTTCATTTTCCTCTCTGAGTGCATTTCACCGTCATAGCACCTACCTTTTTGTACTGATTGCTGCTAATAAACTGGCAGGTCTTGCTGATCTGGTAGACTTCTTCCAGGCTTTCCAAAGGAACGCTCCTCTCCGCCGTGGCCTCGGGGACCCTCTGGAGGACCGCCTCTGAGCTGCTGCAGAACGCATCCGTCATGATGGCTGGATCTGGACCTCACACCACAGGCTGGGGAATCAGTCAGCGGTACTTTGTCAGTCGAGTCCACAGGATTCTCCAGAAATACAACATGAATGACAATCAAATGACAAAACAAAAAACACCAGACATCCTAGCTGCCTGCAACCCACTACTACTACGAGGGCTGAGGCGTGATTTAAAAAGGTTTTTCTAAAAACCGTGAGGATGCTAGCCTGTGTGAATTTTAGCGATTATAATGTTGAAGATGAACTGATCACACCATAGTGTGGATTGATTGGCTGAACATAGTACATATTGCATGTACTGTGCATCCTCCTCACTCGTGTAAAAAGTGACGGCAGAAAATGAAAGACTGAAAAGTGAGGATGCAAGTTGTGAAAATTGCCATAATGAGTTGATGTAGGATTATAAGAAGCCCCTCATTTCACACGTGTGTGAGTTTTGCTGAATTAGTGTTTCTCATTTTCAAAAACTTTCTCATGTCATGGACCCCCCCAAAATATGTGTTGTGTAGATTCTATATAGCCTTTGAGTAAACTGTGCATTCATTACGCAAAGAAAGGACTGTATAAATGCAGCCGGTTTACAAGGGATGAGATTGGATCATCCTCTCCATAAAACTTTTGGTTTTCACAAAATATCCAACTTTCACCTGTGCAAAAAACACAAGCTACACAAAAAAGAAAGAAAGAAAAAAAAAAAAAAAAAAAACACTTCCGCTTCACATTTTAGTCACGTTTATTAACAGAAAGTTGCTCAATAGACAACTTTCAAGGTGAAACCACAGGTGTTAGGTTTAATACACAATAGAAAAAATATCTTAAGTCAATTAAATTCCGACATATATTAGGGGGAAAGGGAGTAAAGGTCTCAACGGGCCTGAAAATTAAGGCCTGGCCCTAATAGTTCAGGCCCTAGGCCCGGCTAAATGGAATAGATTTTAGGCCCTACCCGGCCCTAAACTGTTGGGTTTGGGAAAAATTTGAGAATTCGCCACAGATGAAAAATGAAATGGCAATCAGCACCAACTTCATGATAGCTAAATACAGAAAATAACTATAATTCTTACTATAATAAAATAATTCATAATTCATTATGTATTACTGATTAGCATAGATTTTAGGCCCGATCCAGCCCTAAATGTCGGGTCGGGCCTGTTTGAGTTCGATCCTGGTCGGGTTCGGGCAGAGTTTGAGAACTCTAAAAGGGAGTCTACTGTCTCACCTCAGGTAGCCAAACAAAGCAAACCCACTGCGTCACAGGCGCAAGATAACAGCATGAGATTAGACTGGAGCAGCTCAGACAATAAAGGTGCAACTAGTTACTGTAGTACAAAAAGTGATTTCGATGCTACAGCACTTCTGGCTGCTCCCGTGTGCTGCTCTCTCCAATACGTTATGTCAGGGGTTGACACTAAGGTCTCTGAGGCACTTGCCCATCGGGCAAGTGCAAGTCAGGTTCTACTTGCCCTCAGGTCATGGTCACTTGCCCCCCAAAAATATATTGTAAATTTTGCATTTAAGTTTACTTCCTACTTGGGTGCTTTAAACCAGGGGTTTTCAACAGGTGATCCCTGAGAGGGTTCCAGGTGGTCCCCAGCTAAGTTGGTTAACCAGATGTAACTCTTGAGAACGTAAAAATGAAACCAAATGGACCCTTGCGGGTCCATTTGGTTTAATTTTTACACTCTCAAGAGTTAAAATGTATCATCTTAATTAGCCCAGGTCGCAATGACCACCTTCAAAACAAATTTATCTTGTGTTGTGTTATAGACAGTGCACTAAGTTGCACACTTGCCCGATCGGGCAACCAGGTAGCAGTCTTCACTTGCCCCACCATTGTGGGGAAGCGGGCAAGTGTTAGTGTCAAGGCCTGTATGTTATCAGCAGTTTGAGTTATAAGTTGTAACAGTGCACTCCAGGAGAAATGGGCCCATGGCAGGGATTTGGGGAGAGAACTGCTGTGTACACTGAGTTCCATGGTAATTCAGCCTGACGACAAATGACTTGATATTTAGGTAATAGGTAGGAAACAATTCATGGACCCATGTTATGTCATGGGTTGGCATGTATAACTTAGATGCATTTGCTAAGTTACAGTATATACACCGACTCATGACGAGTCCATGAATTATTTCCTACCTATACCTAGCATGTGAACCCCCCAATGGACTTTTATGCAGCTCTATTTCATTGAATGCTCACAGGAGTTACATTATTGTTAATAAATAAGTTAGTCTACTCTACACAATGCCTTTGCATCAGAGCAATGGACCAACTGAGCTAGAATGTGACAAAATCTTATCCCAATGACACACCAAATAAATATGTATTGAATACATTTGAAGCTAATATTCCGAATAATATACAGCATATACCTTGATGTAAACAGAGCTACATTTAAACTGACCTCAGGTTTTCCTGTACAGTGCTTAAGTAGTCTGGAGGAAAGAAAATGCTTCCATTTGTCCCAAAAAGACAGCAAATAATTGCTGCCATTTGTTGCAAAAAAGGCCCTACAGTAGGTCCTTACTGTTATAACATGTATATAATGATGCAATGTGACATAACCGTTTATTTCAATGCTGTACCCACTCCAGCCTGTTTTCACCTGCTTGCATCGTATTGCATTTGCTTTGGCTATTTAAACTTTTGTTTTCTAACACCATGAAGCTGATTTTAATTGAACTGATGTGAACCCAGCCAAGTGAAGTGAATGCTACATCACCTCTATGATGTTTGTATCGGATCCTTCTAGTATAGACAGTTACGCAAACTCCGTTCACTACATGGCGTCTGTCCAATGGCGCCTCTTCTACATAGACGTCTATTGAGAATGGGGACAACAAATAAGGACAAGTCATGGACTGAACTCTTCAAAACAGCGAATACTTTAAAACAGTTGGAGTTGGCATGTTGCACACGTACCTAAAACAGATCTTATTTGCGCCGCCCTCGTTGAAAACAACGTATTCCCAACTCCAGTTTGTCCCTCTTTGGAGCTGCACGAGCAGCGCGAGCGCTCGCCTTCCGACCCCTCAATGTCGCAACTCTGACACCAGATGACTCACCCGCTGAATGCGTGTTGTAGTAAAGGTAGAATCATCCACCCAGGCTCCACCACAGCTCCTCATCCATCACAGGACCCTCCGCTTGTGTTGTCAGCCAACAAGAGAGTTATTTATTTGCTAGTTGCTAATGTTAAACCCTCCGTTTATGGTCTAGTATAGTTTAGTGAGTCCACACGTGCTGGCCAGTCATCTCATCATGTCAAACATTGTGGCAATGACGTCACGCACACCAACAAAACCCCAGGATGTAAATATCCGGTTTGGGAGGTTTGGAGTTGGACCGGCTCATTACTGCCATCTAACGGCCAGGAGGGAGATAGGCCATGGGTTTTCAACCTTTTTGACTTTTTGACCACCATATGATGACATTTTACCCCCATAGACCCCCAAACTAAAGATTTCTTCTGTGTTTATCTACAATTCCAGGCTGGATTTCAGAAAACACAAGAGGCAAACCCAAACATAGATCTCTAGTTTGTAGATTAGTGTAGATTTGAGCTAATTGAGATGATGAATATTTTAACTAGTGTAAAAATGAAACCAAATTGACCCGCAAGGGTCCATTTGGTTTCATTTTTACATTCTCAAGAGTTACACCTGGTTAACCAACTTAGCTGGGGACCACCTGGAACCGTCTGGGACCACTGGTGGTCCCCGGATCACCTGTTGAAAACCCCTGATATAGGCCGTAGTGTTTGCACAACAAGGTGCAAATAAACACAGCAGCAAAATTTGTGAACTGTTGTGACAAAATAAAATTGGAAAATGGAATATAGAAACCCTAGAGAGACACCCTATGTACTATCTGAACTTTGGCCATGTACATAGATCTGCTACACTTATACACACCTTAAATCTGAGTTTAGTTATTCTTGAGGACAAAATGTTGCCATTTGTCCCAAAGAGAATACAAATGAATGAAAGGAATGAATGATGAATGAATGAAATGAATGAATGAATGATTTTTTTTTTTATTAACAGAGATGAGAGTACAAGTCAAGTACACACTGCAACAAAACTGATAGCAGCTTGGAGAATTACAGTAGGCCTACAATTCAAGTAAAACTACAGCAAATCTGACTGAAAGACTGATTGGATACTAGTTAAGAATAGGCCTACGCTTGTTTACAATTGTGGCCAACTTGTTCATGCCGGTAATTGCTGTTATTTGTTTTTAAAAACAGAAAGAAAGAGCTTGCTGTATACCACTGGTCGAAAACCATTGCATTACTAGACACAATATAATTTTGATATTAGATCATTATAGGTACTGCATGTAAATCCCCTGTAGCGTTTATGTCCTAGATCATTTCTATGTGAAGGAATCCTCAAAATGAACAACAAAAAAACATATGTGTGAGTCCATCTGAAATGAAGAAACTGCTGCAAATGGCGCGGCCTCATACATAAGTGTGATTGTATTTGGATAATACACATTACTACACAATAATAAACATTAATATTACACACACACACACACACACACACACGCACACACGCACACACGCACACACACACACACACACACACACACACACACACACACACACACACACACACACACACACACACACACACACATTAAGGTAGCATTGTGTTGTTTTAAACATTTACACTTTTTCAAAAAAAGTTAGAGGTCTTTACAAAGCCATGTACAAGTACAACAAAACAGGTCAAGATAAATAGCCAATACATTATATTAATACGCTAACACAATATAGCCTAGGATTTTTTAATCTACTGTATTAGCCATGATCTCTCACTAAGTGATATGACAGAGATATAGTAGTAATTTGTGAGCATTCACTATATGATAACAGTAACCCATAAAATCCATGTTTAACCATGAACACAGGGCAGTTTGCCAGTCTTTTGGCAGATGTACAGCAGTGGATGAACGAACCCAGTGACCACATTAGTTAACATTGATATACTTGCTAACATTTCATCAACTGACAGTCGTTGGACGCCAAGAATGATAACAATGCACCAAACTAAGTAACTTCCTAAAAATGAGCCCATGTTCAGACAGATGATAGTGAAGGCTCTCCTCTTCATGCTGGTGTCCCTCTCCCTCTCCCTCCCCGTCTCCCCTGGCATGGGCTGTTTCAGAGCCCTGAGAACGGCCAGGCTGCACAGCAGCATCACCGACATGACAACTACACCTTGCCCCAAATACACTATATTAAATATAGTGGTAACACCGAATATCATGTATAACAGCGAATCCCCAACGATGAGCAGCCAGGCCACGGCAGAACAAGCCACCCTGTACCTGAGGGGTTTGAACTTGAGGAAGAGCACTGGGTGAACCACTGCCATGAACCTCTCTATGCAGATACAGCACTGGAAGACGGAACGTCCGGTGAACATGAGAGCAGCAACAAAACGTCCTAGGGGGAAAATATGCCTCATGATAACAAATGGAAGACATAACAGGCTGACGATGATCTCACATGCGCTCAGGTTGAGTGGGAAGAAGTCTGAGGCCATTGTTCCAGCTGGTCCGGTCAGTACCAGCCACAGAACCCAGCTGTTGATGGGGACTCCAAGGACCAGGTTGACTGATGCGGCGGTGATTTGTACGATGTCAGCGTTGCTGTAGATGGAGGACTCATTTGAGGTGTTCATCTTCACTGGCAGCTTTGATTGGAGTCTTTCACAGCTCAGTAAAATCTTTTAGACAAATGAACTAAGGGCAGGAAAAGACAAGGAGAAAGAGACAAGGGACATGAACACAATCTGATTAGGAAAACATCTCTGTAACATAATGAACATCAAAACCCAATAAACACTATAGTTAAAACATCACAATAGTAAACACAATAGTGTTTACGGTAGGTATAATACGTACCATTAGATGTTGACCTGTTGTGTTCTGTTCTCTGTGTGCTGTCTGCTGCGATCTACACCTGATGATGTAGCTGAAATGCAAAATGGTTCCTATTCTGACACGTCAGCCGATCAGAGTTAATCCATCATCAACGCAAATGTGGAATTGTTTTTTCAGTAGCAAACAATCACTCAAACAAGTCAGAAATGGAAAGTTGTATAGGCCCAATATACAGTATATTCCATTATGAAAGCTTAAAAATATGTTTGTTTATATTTTGTGATAGCGAATGTGGTTTCTGTTATCATTCTGTATGTAATGCAACATTTTATTTTACAATAATTATAATCTTTGAAGGTACGATCAACCCATGTGTGCTTGTAATCATAAAAGTTTGAATGACAAGCTCATGCAAATCAGAGAGTGTAGAGGAGAGATAGAACGAGAAAGACTCTCAACAAATATACCTGTAAATGTATCATTTAAAAAAATGAATGAATGAAATATAATGAAGATTAATAATAATAAGACGAGTATAGAGCCACTGAAGTAGCTACTTTAATTGTGAAGGTTAAAATCACATTGGAATAAAAAACAACACAACCAAATGGTGCAACCAAAATAGTAAATACATTACACATCTTTACACACATGTCGTCTACAAATGATTAAATATAAATACAGTTAGTAGCCTGCCCACTACAATAATCAAAGTTACACAGTGCTTTAGAAAAAACACAATAATATAAAATGGCAGCAGAAAAAGACAAGAAACAGCATGATGAAAGAAAATAAATTATAGTTTGCCTAGTCTCTGTATAGTCTACTTGATGAATGAAGAACACATACACATGATGTGATGATTCTCTAGGTATCGTCTACACGACCACATGTTTTTTGACTTGAGAGCTTTTTTGACTGAGTTCAAAGTCAACTACGCCCATGTGCTATGGGCTGAGATGAAAACAAAGTACTGAAAACAAAGTATCTGGGGTTTGAGTTGACAGGTATATATATTTTAGGTGACTGTCATGTGATCTGCCTGCACACAGGGCACACAGGGGTGGATGTAACATTTCCCAATTGGGGGGTGGGGGGGTGGGGGCATGAGAAAATGCTATGGGGCGGCATGCAGCTCTGCAGCATGCATGAAGCTAAAGGTCTGACTCAGAGAGTTTTCTGTTTTTAATGATGAAATGCTGTTGGTTTAGTGGTGCCACAGCTGTTAAATATAGGCACTTCCATTTGAAGAAAAAAAAAAAAAAGTTTGTTTTGCATGTCATCGTGTTTGGTGGGGCAGACTGAGCATTTAGGGGGGCATTGCCCTCCCATGCCCATGCCTAGATCCGCCCCTGCCTGCACATCATATCATGATCTAGCTTTTGGGCACCCCTTGGTCTTTAGGTTTAGCACAGGGCAGTTTGCCAGTCTTTTGGCAGAGGTACACCAGTGGCTGACTCAACCCACTGATCACAGTGACGAACATACATGAAGCTACGAGTCTTGTAGCAAATCCCTGTTCCCAGAGCTCTAGTGTGGACACAATTAGTATAATGCAGCAAATAAAATAAGTTCCCACAAACGACACCATGATCAGACAGATGATAGTGAAGGCTCTCCTCTTCATGCTGGTGTCCCTCTCCCTCTCCCTCCCCGTCTCCCCTGGCATGGGCTGTTTCAGAGCCCTGAGAACGGCCAGGCTGCACAGCAGCATCACCGACATGAAAAACAGGCATTCACCCAAATAGACATAATGCAACGTAATGCTACGCAACACCAACAAGTCCAGTAGCCCGAATAACAGTGTGGTCCCAATGATCACCACCCAGGCCACTGCAGAACAAGCCACCCTGTACCTGAGGGGTTTGTACTTGAGGAAGAGCACTGGGTGAACCACTGCCATGAACCTCTCTATGCAGATACAGCACTGGAAGACGGGACGTCCGATGAACAGGAAACTCTTAATGAAGGCGTCGAACAGGGGAATTCGCATGACGACCTGCGTGACAACAGCTGGGAGACACAGCAAGCTGAAGATGATCTCACATAGGCTCAGGTTGAGTGTGAAGATCTCTGAGGCCGTTGTTGCAGCTGGTCCGGTCAGTACCAGCCACAGAACCCAGCTGTTGATGGGGACTCCCAGGACCAGGGTGATTGTGGTGCCGGCGATTTGTATTGCGGCCCTTTCGAATTGTAAAGTGTCCCATTCGCCTTCGTAGCCGGATGTCCCATTTGATGTCCCATTTGATGTGTTCATCTTCTTCCTGGCAGCTTTGAATGTGGTCTTTGTTTCCAAATCAGTATCAAGTTTTTTAAGAGAGACGGACAAATAAACAGAGAAACAGAGAGAGAGGAAGATAATGATAAGATAGCCTACTCTTTGGAAACACTGATATTAATCACAATACCTCTGAAACATAATAGCAATAATGAAAATACCACTACAATTAACGTAACGTAATAATAAAAAAAAAACACCCATATGGACAAACTCTTGAATTTGGCATCTTTCATACAAGCCACTTTACAAGAAAAATGCTATGGATTTGATGTATTTTTTTTAATGTAATATACAATTCTCAGAAATTATATACAGTACAGTAACTTATATTAAGTTTATTCTCTTATAGTCTTCACACACACACACACACACACACACACACACACACACACACACACACACACACACACACACACACACACACACACACACACACTAATGATATACTAATTGCAATCAGACCTGTGTGCTCTGTGGAGTCAGTGGTCTTCTCTGTGTGCTCTGCTGTCCACACACGCATGCAGTGATTGTATTGTATGACCTGTACCACACTTGTACATGTACTGTACATGCATGTGAATTGGGAACATTACATGTATGTTCTTTGGTGGTGGGGAATGCAAATCATCATCACATAAGCTGTCATGCTCATCCATTATATTATATCAACAACACAATGTGGAAACTCAGCCGAACCCGAGGCGGGGTTGGCGAAACAAGAAAGCGCCTTTCTGTGTGGAGTTTGCATGTTCTCCCCGTGTCCGCTTCCCCTATAGTGTAGATCAGGGGTGGGCAATTATTTTTCCCAAGCGGCCAAATGAGATATATAAAATATTGTGGAGGGCCAAGATTAAAGGCTGAACTAAAGTCTGCGTAGTATTAATTTAATTTTCAAGGTAAAAGTAAGAGTAAGACCAACCATTTTGACCCCAGGGCCCTAGTTTCCAGATTTGCGTTGATGACGTGTGAACATGGATCAACTGACCTGTCAGAATATGAGAACTATTTTGCATTTCAGCCACTTCAACAGGTGGGAGATCGTCTGTATGGACAGCAGAGCACACAGAGAAACGCACACAACAGGTATGACTGCAAGTATTAGACTTTTAGAGCAGAGATTTTCAACCTTTCTCATACCAGGGCTTACTATTTATTCTGCATTTTAGCCACGGAGGACTACCATTTGATGTTTAGTTTAGTCTTACTCTGACCCAAAACTAAGGAGTTTTGGTCCACAATTTAGGAGAGATAACTGCATAGCAAAATGTTGATCAAAATACAAATTCTTCTACACTTTCTAAATGTGTAGATTCTTGAAAAAAGTAATTCAGATGTTTAAATGTAATTTAATGTAAAATGAAACCAAATGGACCCTTACAGGTCCATTTGGTATCATTTTACGTTCTCAAGAGTTACAGATCTATAAGGGTCCATTTGGTTACTAACTGTCCATCATTTAGCTGGGGACCACCTCTCCCTCTCCCAAGGAGTTTCAATTAGTATTGGTGTTTTGATGTGTATTATATTACAGATCTGTTTTGCTAATTCAAAATGTCTTAATTTGTCTCTTTTTGACTCTGTCTATTGCTCTCCTTTGTTTCTTTTTAGTCTAAAAAGGCGTATTTTCTGGATCGTGAAAAGCTGCCAGTGAAGATGAACACCTCAAACGACTCCTCATCCATCTACAGCAATGCTGATATCGTACAAATCACCGCCGCATCAGTCAACCTGGTCCTGGGAGTCCCCATCAACAGCTGGGTTCTGTGGCTGGTACTGACCGGACCAGCTGGAACAATGGCCTCAGACTTCTTCCCACTCAACCTGAGCCTATGTGAGATCATCGTCAGCCTGTTATATCTTCCATTTGTTATCATGAGGCATATTATGCTCCTAGGATTTTTTGCCTTTGCTCTCATGTTCACCGGACGCTCCATCTTCCAGTGCTGTATCTGTATAGAGAGGTTCATGGCAGTGGTTCACCCAGTGCTCTTCCTCAAGTTCAAACCCCTCAGGTACAGGGTGGCTTGTTCTGCCGTGGCCTGGCTGCTCATCATTGGGGCTTCGCTGTCATTCATAATATTCGGATCTTCGAATATATTTCGGTTAGTGTTTTTTGGGCAAGGTGTATTTTACATGTCGGTGATGCTGCTGTGCAGCCTGGCCGTTCTCAGGGCTCTGAAACAGCCCATGCCAGGGGAGACGGGGAGGGAGAGGGAGAGGGACACCAGCATGAAGAGGAGAGCCTTCACTATCATCTGTCTGATCATGGTGTCGTTTTTAGGAAGTTACTTAGTTTGGTGCATTGTTATCATTCTCGACTGCCTTGCCTTAGATGTACAAATGTTAGCAAGTATATCCATGTTAATTAATGTCTTCACTGGGTTCGTTCATCCACTGCTGTACCTCTGCCAAAAGACTGGCAAACTGCCCTGTGTTCATGGTTAAATGTGGATTTTATGGGTTACTGTTATCCTATAGTGAATGCTCACAAATTACTATATCTCTAGTCATATCACTTAGTGAGAGGTCAGTTTTTTTTTTAATAATAGGCTTGTTTTGTTGTACTTATACATGGCTTTGTAAAGCCCTTTGTAAACTTTTGTGTGTGTTTAATATTAATGTTTATTATTGTTGTAGTTGGAAATGAATACAATCATACTTATGATGTGCGAGGTTGCACCAGTTGTAGTTTCTTCATTTCAGACCCTCGCGGGTCCATTTGGTATCATTTATATGCTCTCAAGAGTTAAATTATATTTAAATACAGTAAACGAATTACTTAATTTTCAAGAATCTACACATTTAGAAAATGTAGAAGAGTTGTTATTTTGACCAATGTTTTGCTAGTTATTTCTCCTAAATTGTGGATTTTTTTTTTAAAATCCTTGGTTTTGGGACGGAGAGACTAAATTCAACATCAAATGGTGGTCCATGGCTAACATGCAGAATAAATAGTGGGCCTTGGTATGAAAAATGTTGAAACCCATTGTTATATACAGTAGTTATGCCACAGAGACACGCCCTGTGACGACATATTGCTACACATAAGGGCTGCAGGGGATTAACATACAGTACCTATAATGATCTAAATATCAAAATGATATTGTGTCCAGTAATGCAATGGTTTTTCGACCAGTGATGCAGCAGAGGCGGATATAGGCATGGGCAATTGGGCATGGGGGGGCAATGCCCCCTAAATGCGCAGTCTGCCCCACCAAACACGATGGCATGCAAAACAACCCAAGATATTTCAAATGAAAGTGCCTAAACTAACTACAGTTGTGTCACCACTAAACCAACAGCATGTCTTGTAATGGAAAATGGTATGGCACCCATACCCCCCCCCCCAATTGGGAAATGTTACATCCGCCCCTGCCCCATGGGCACTGGGTTTACAAAATCGTGGGATGAAAAAAAATTCTAATCTCTCACTTTCAGTCACTGCAGTCATAAGCAGACAATGGCCTGCAGGTGAAATATCAGAAATTGAAAACTGACTTGTGTAAGTATTTTGAGAACAGGCTTGATGAATTGAAATAAATAGTAAATATGTTGATGTAACAGTGTGTGTGTGTGTGTGTGTGTGTGTGTGTGTGTGTGTGTGTGTGTGTGTGTGTGTGTGTGTGTGTGTGTGTGTGTGTGTGTGTGTGTGTGTGTGTGTGTGTGTGTATGTCTGTGTGTGTGTGTGTGTGTGTGTGTGTGTGTGTGTGTGTGTGTGTGTGTGTGTGTGTGTGTGTGTGCGTGTGTGCGTGTGTGCGTGTGTATGTGTGTGTGTGTGTGTGTGCTGTGAGTGCTGTGATGTGTGTGACAGGTTTGTTTTGCATTTCGACATGCATTACACACATGTCATGTATTTGTTTATTTAGATCGTGGTCCTCTGTGTTTGATTGTGTTTGTGTGAGACACCCAACACTCACTCTCAACAACACTGACACAGATTCCAAATATGGGTGTCACAGTACCCACTTTAAGCAACCCTGTAGTAGGCCATAGGCACAATAGGTTTTCGACCAGGGGTGGAAGTACTGTAATATTTCCCATTTGAGGGGGCAGGAGAAAATGGTATGGGTGCGGCAGGGCCGGTCCTACTAGCACTATAGTGCTAGGAGTCGCACTAATACATTTCCATACTGCAGTTGGGTTGCCAATTTTGTGCAGACATCCTCAAAGTGCATCAGTCAGATGACATATTGACCACCATTTTGCCCCTCAGTTATGTCTCCTAAATTGTCCTTGAAAATCCTTAGTTTTGGGTCAGAGTAAGACTAAACTAAACATCAAATGGTGGTCCTCCGTGGCTAAAATGCAGAATCAATAGTAAGCCCTGGTATGAGAAAGGTTGGAAATCTCAGCTCTACAAGGATAATACTTGCAGTCATAACTGTTGTGTCCGTTTCTCTGCAGTGGCTGAAATGCAAAATAGTTCTCATATTCTGACAGGTCACATTATTATTATTATTATTATTAATCATCATTGTTGTAATTTTTTTAAATGATGCATTACAGGTATATTTGTTGAGAGGAATCTCTCCCGTCCTCTCTCTCCTCTACACTCTCTGATTTGCATGACCGTGTCATTCAAACTTTTATGATTACAAGCACACATGGGTTGGTTGTACTGTACCTTCAAAGATTATAATTACTGTAAAATAAAATGTTCTACAAACAGAATGGTAACGGAAACCACATTTTCTCTCACAAAATATAAACATAAAAATATTTTTTCAGGTTTCATAATGGAATATACAGTATATTGGGCCTATGTACAACTTTCCATTTCTGACTTGTTTGAGTGATTGTTTGCTACTGAAAAAACAATTCCACATTTGCGTTGATGATGGATGAACTCTGATCGACTGACGTGTCAGAATAGGAATCATTTTGCATTTCAGCCACATTAACAGGTGTAGATCGCAGCAGACAGCACACAGAGAACAGAACACAACAGGTCAACATCTAATGGTACGTATTATATCTACCATTGTCGTCGGTATTTGATTACTATTGTGTTTGTGATGTTTTAACTGGTGTTTATTGGGTGTTTTGATGTTCATTGTGTTACAGAGATGTTTTCCTCATCAGATTGTGTTTGTCTTTTTTGTCTCTTTCTCCTTGTCTTTTCCTGCCTTTAGTTAATTTGTCTAAAAGACTTACTGAGCTGTGAAAGACCTCGATCAAAGCTGCCAGGAAGATGAACACCTCAAACCAGTCCTCCGTCTACAGTGATCCCCACATTGTAGACATCACCAGCGCATCAGTCAACCTGGTCCTGGGAGTCCCCATCAACAGCTGGGTTCTGTGGCTGGTACTGACCGGACCAGCTGGAACAATGGCCTCAGACTTCTTCCCACTCAACCTGAGCCTATGTGAGATCATCTTCAGCCTGTTATATCTTCCAGCTGCTATCCTCAGGCATATTTTCCTCCTAGGATTTTTTACTGGTGCTCTCATTTTCTCTGGACGTTCTGTCTTCCAGTGCTGTATCTGCATAGAGAGGTTCATGGCAGTGGTTCACCCAGTGCTCTTCCTCAAGTTCAAACCCCTCAGGTACAGGGTGGCTTGTTCTGCCGTGGCCTGGCTGCTCATCATTGGGGCTTCACTGTTATTCATAACATTCGGATCTTCGGATATATTTCGGTTAGTGTTTTTTGGGCAAGGTGTAGTTGTCATGTCGGTGATGCTGCTGTGCAGCCTGGCCGTTCTCAGGGCTCTGAAACAGCCCATGCCAGGGGAGACGGGGAGGGAGAGGGAGAGGGACACCAGCATGAAGAGGAGAGCCTTCACTATCATCTGTCTGATCATGGTGTCGTTTTTAGGAAGTTACTTAGTTTGGTGCCTTGTTATCATTCTTGGCTGCCTTGACTTAGATGTACAAATGTTAACAAGTATATCCATGTTAATTAATGTGGTCACTGGTTTCGTTCATCCACTGCTGTACCTCTGCCAAAAGACTGGCAAACTGCCCTGTGTTCATGGTTAAGTTACGGTTATCATACAGTATAGTGAATGCTCAGAAATTACTATATCTCTAGTCATATCAATTAGTGAAAGGTCATGGCTAATACAGTAGATTTTATTTAATACTCTGCTATATTGTATTTTTAATATAATGTATTGGTTATTTTTTCTTGTCTTGTTTTGTTGTACTAGTGTACATGGCCTTGTGTGTGTGTGTGTGTGTGTGGGGGGGGGGGGTGTAATATTAATGTTTATTATTGTTGTAGTTGGAATCCAAATAATCTCTCTTATGATGTATGAGGTTGCACCAGTTACAGTAGTTGCTTCATTTCAGTTGGACTCATACATATGTTGTTGTTTTTTCATGTTTATGTTTTTTGTTGTTCATTTTGAGGATTCCTTCACACAAAAATGATTTAGAATAAAAATGTTGGTATTATGAGTCTTCATCCTCTGTCTGACCTCTCTTTTATAAATCGTTTGCTCAGTTGCTAATTGTTATACAACAGTGGTTTTCAACCAGTGGTTCAGGTACCACCAGTGGTCCCTGAGAGGATTCCAGGTGGTCCCCAGCTAAATGATGGATAGTAACCAAATGGACCTAACTCTTGATATATCATTGATATATATCATTTTATGATATCAAGAGTTAGATTATATTTAAATATATGAATTACTTAATTTTCAAGAATCTACACATTTAGAAAATGTAGAAGTATTGTTATTTTGACCAATGTTTTGCCAGTTATTGCTCCTAAATTGTGGACAAAAACTTTAAAATCCTTGTTTTTTGGGACGGAGGGACTCAATTCAACATCAAATGGTGGTCTGTGACTAAAATGCATAATAAATAGTGGGCCTTGGTATGAAAAAGGTTGAAAACCATTGTTATATACAGTAGTTATGCCACAGAGACACGCCCTGTGATGACATATTGCTACACATAAGGGCTGCAGAGGATTAACCTATAATGAGTATACGTATAATGATCTAAATACCAAAATGAGATTGTGTTCAGTAATGCAATGGTTTTCGACCAGTAATGGAAAATGGGCGATGAAGCCCACATACCATTTTTTCATTTTTTTCCCCAGCCCCCCCAATTGGGAAATGTTACATCCGCCCCTGATATGCAAACCACAAGTTGTCCTTGTTTACATTGCCAAAGCAAGTATCACAAATACAATGCAATAATACAATTGAAAATGTTTTATTGCATTGCAGAGCCCTGCAGGATTATGAATTGGCACTGGGTGAAACAGGGTTTACAAAATCGTGGGATGAAAACAAATTCTAATCTCTTGCTTTTAGTCACTGCAGTCACAAAGCAGACCATCACCCCATGACCTGCAGGTGAAATATCAGAGATTAAAAACTGACTTATGTACAGTATTTGGAGAACAAGCTTGATGAATTGAAATAGTAAATATGTTGATATATGTGAAACAATCACACAAACAGTATGTCTTTGCTGTCCAAATACTAGTACATTTTTGAAAAAGTGTAAATGTTTAAAACAACACAATACTACCTTTGAGCGTGTGTGTGTGTGTGTGTGTGTGTGTGTGTGTGTGTGTGTGTGTGTGTGTGTGTGTGTGTGTGTGTGTGTGTGTGTGTGTGTGTATGTGTGTGCGTATGCGTGTATGCTGTGAGTGCTGTGAGTGTGTGTGACAGGTTTGTTTTGCATTTCGACATGCATTACACACATGTCCATTAGTTTATTTAGACTCTGTGGTCCTCTGTGTTTGATTGTGTTTGTGTGAGACGCCCCAACACTCTCAACAACACTGACACGGATTCCAAATATGGGTGTCACAGTACCCACTTTAGGCAACCCTGTAGTAGGCCATAGGC
The DNA here is from genome assembly GCA_039105355.1 of Benthosema pterotum. Taxonomy (NCBI): domain Eukaryota; kingdom Metazoa; phylum Chordata; class Actinopteri; order Myctophiformes; family Myctophidae; genus Benthosema; species Benthosema pterotum. The sequence goes on from CM076982.1 coordinate 6,957,457, forward strand.
ACATGAATTAGCTTTTCGACTAGAGGCGGATGTAACATTTCCCAATTGAGGGGGCAGGAGAAAATGGTATGGGTGCGGTTTCATCTCCCACGGGCAATGAAGCCGCACTCATACCATTTTTAGTTACAGGACTTATATTTGTCAAGAAAAAGGATCAATAATAACATCAGTTGTTGTTGAAGTTTTAACAGACACGCAGCATGCATAAAGCTAAAGGTCTGACTCAGAGAGTTTTCTGTTTTCAGTGATAATGCTGTTGGTAATTTAGTGGTGACACAGCTGTAGTAGTAGCAGTAGGAGTGTTTCAAATCATTTTAATTGTAAGCACTTTAATTTGAAATATCTTGGGCTGTTTTGCATGCCATCGTGTTTGGTGGGGCAGGTTGCAATCTGCCGCTCTAAGTGCCCATGGGCACTTAGGCCCCCCATGCTCACTGGTGGACCACTGGTGGTCCCTGGACCACGTGTTGAAAACCCCTCCTCCAAACTGTTATTTAATTTACCAATGTGTGGTGTTGGAGTGTGGACTGTAATGCAATCCTCCACCAGTGGACAAAATAGTGAATTTCAGGAACAAAGTGTGTCCCTATACCCTCACCTGCCGGCCCAAATGGACCTTTAAAGGTAGGGGATTTCACTTTTGTCAGATATCACCCCAAAAAAAAAAAAAAAAAAAAAATCTGTTAAAATGCTCTATTATAAGGTGTGCAGACCATATATGGAGTTTCCCCCTCCCCCACCTTAGCAGAGGAGCTAATAAAAGTTAGTCTGCCTAATGGCAAAAACGCCCCTGACACATATCAGGGTGACAAAACAATGCCATTTACTACTTTTATATATAAATTAAATTAATATTACATGATAGAATTTAGTTCCGCCTTTAGGCCCGGCCCTCCAAAATATTTTCTGTATCTCATTTGGCCTCTTGGGAAAAATAATTGCCCACCAGTGCATTAGATAGTATACTGCAGTTCCCTGTGATTGTCCATGCAAGCAGGGATTAGAAATAATTCAATGATCAATCAGTTGTCTGGCACAGGGTCTGTCTGTGGCATATAAACACTTACAGTTAGCAACAGAGCAAACATTTTTATTAATGGGAAGCTATAGACAGGAAGACGGTGTTTTCTCAAACATTTTAATGTGAAGGACACTCAAAATGAACAGTGCACACCAAACCTACAAATATAGTGTTACAATGTTGAACAGAAAGAAAATTTACAACAAAGTGCTTTAAAAACAAGATGCAATTTCAGCAAAACAGGCCAGATAAAATAATAAAAATATAAGGACTCAATTCTGGCCCAAGTCTATTGAATATTTATTGTATATAGGAGAAACTTTTTTTTGTTGAAATATCTTCAGACTTGACTGTGAAATCCTTGAATCCTGTTTTTCTATAATTGCTTTTCTAAATAAATCAAATCAAAACTAGCCAAGAAAGACCTCTCATTGTAATCATTGTAATTAGATAAATAATTATTGCTGTTCTCTATGTTTCCTTCACTATGTATTAACAGTATAGGCTATAACACCTTGTTTAATTTTGGCAATTAGCACAGGGCAGTTTGCCAGTCTTTTGGCAGAGGTACAGCAGTGGCTGAACAAACCCAACGACCACAGTAATGAGTAAACAAATATTTCCAAGCAAAAGTCCGACTTCAAGATAGATCCCTCGAATGAAACAAATCATAACAACGCACAACATTAAGTAACCTCCTAAAAACGACACCATGATGGAGCAGATGATAGTGAAGGCTCTCCTCTTCATGCTGGTGTCCCTCTCCCTCTCCCTCCCCGTCTCCCCTGGCATGGGCTGTTTCAGAGCCCTGAGAACGGCCAGGCTGCACAGCAGCATCACCGACATGTAAAATACAGATGCACCCAGAAACACATAGTGAATTAGGTTGTTACTACCAAACTGCGCTGATAGCGGATAAAAGAGTGAAAACCCAATGATGAGCAGCCAGGCCACAGCAGAACAAGCCACCCTGTACCTGAGGGGTTTGAACTTGAGGAAGAGCACTGGGTGAACCACTGCCATGAACCTCTCTATACAGATACAGCACTGGAAGACGGAACGTCCGGTGAACATGAGACCACCAGCAAAAAGTTCAAGGAGGTGCATCTGCTTGATTACAGCTGGAAGATATAAGAAGCCGAGGATGATGTCACATACACTGAGGTTGAGTTGGAAGATCTCTGAGGCCATTGTTCCAGCTGGTCCGGTCAGTACCAGCCACAGAACCCAGCTGTTGATGGGGACTCCCAGGACCAGGTTGACTGATGTGCTGGTGATGAGCACAATGTCAGCGTTGCTGTAGATGGATGAGTTGAGGTCGTTTGAGGTGTTCATCTTCACTGGCAGCTTTTTCACGATCCAGAAAATACGCCTTTTTAGACCAAAAAGAGACAAATTAAGGAGAGTAATAGACAGAGTCAAAAAGAGAGAAATAAAGATATTTTGATTTAGCAAAACAAATCTGTAATATAAGACACATCAAAACACCAATACTAATTGAAACTCCTTGGGAGAGGGAGAAGTGGTCCCCAGCTAAATGATGGACAGTTAGTAACCAAATGGACCCTTATAGATCTGTAACTCTTGAGAACGTAAAATGATACCAAATGGACCTGTAAGGGTCCATTTGGTTTCTTTTACATTAAATTACATTTAAACATCTGAATTACTTGATTTTCAAGAATCTACACCTTTAGAAAGTGTAGAAGAATTTGTATTTTGACCAACATTTTGCCATGCAGTTCTCTCTCCTAAATTGTGGACCAAAACTTTAAAATCCTTAGTTTTGGGTCAGAGTAAGACTAAACTAAACATCAAATGGTGGTCCTCCGTGGCTAAAATGCAGAATAAATAGTAAGCCCTAGTATGAGAAAAGTTGAAAATCTCCGCTCTAAAAGTCTAATACTTGCAATCATACCTGTTGTGTGCGTTTCTCTGTGTGCTCTGCTGTCCACACAGACGATCTCCCACCTGTTGAAGTGGCTGAAATGCAAAATAGTTCTCATATTCTGACAGGTCAGTTGATCCATGTTCACACGTGACGTCATCAACGCAAATGTGGAAACTATCGCATTTCAGTCAAGGCCATTCAGCAGCCGCTTCATGATTGATGAGGATGTGAAATAGACAGAAATATTGGAGACTTTGTATTGGAGAACAAATGAGATTGATTAAAACGGATTAATTGAAATAATGTAAATGCAAAATAATTAGGAATGGTGACGTGGTATCGCTGTAGACTTTACGTACAAATATATACAGTATATATGCTATGGTGACATCTTAAAAAAAACTATTTGTGTGCTTATATTTTGTCAGAGACAATGTGGTTTCTGAACTGTTGGTATATGGTAAGTGACATTGGTCCAGTGGTGTAATTAGGCCCTATCAGCCAAGGGTTTTGATATCAAAAGGGCGCTGTAAGCACGCGCATATACATGCATGCGCAAGTGTTTTTTGTCAGATAATTAGTGCCATTTGAGAAGGCTCTCTTTCTCTTATGTACACTACGTTGGCCTCTGGTTCCTGGTTCTGTTAAAGGGGAATTCCACCCATTTTCAAAATTGTCCAGAGAGGATACAAATGTGAACCAAATGGACCCTAGCGGGTCCATTTGGTTCCATTTGTACCCTCTCAGGAAAAATGGCTCTGAATGAAAATTCATTAACACATGGTGAAATACATCTTGATGATGTCATCAGATGTATTTCACCATGTTAATGATTTTTTTCAGACCTCCATTTTTAGGAAATGCAGAATTGGGGGAACTTCATCATGTCCACATTAGACTTTGTTGCCTATCACGTCCACACAACATCTCTAAGGTATATTAATGAAAATGGGTGGAGTTCCACTTTAAGGCCAAAGTAGGCCTTCGGCCTGGTGGAGACCATTAATAGGATAATTAACAACAATTAATAGGATAATTTTGAATAGGCCTATACCGGATATAGCCTACCGCTATATGTTGTTCATATGTTGTTCAGCCTGGAACTGGGGATAAAACAACATAAATCGTTAGTTTTGGGGTCTGTGGGGGTGAAAATGTCCTCATTTGGTGGTCTGTGATTCAAATGCTTAGTGGGCCCTGGTACCAAAATGGTTGAAAACCACTGTGAATCATTTCCCAAAGGGCATAATGTGTTTGATGTGCCACAATGGGTGAGTATACCATTGTAGGCCAGATAGGTGAGATATTGCTGTTGGCAACTCATTAATTTCATATGAAAGTGACCCCAATCGAAACAAGCCTTAAGATTCATTGGATAGAATCATCCAACAGGCATTGGATACTACTGTAGTTCCCTGTGACAACAAAGGGATTACAAATTATTCAATAATCAGTCAGTTGGTTAGCATAGGGTGTCTGTGGCATAAACACAGTTTGCAGCAGAGCAAACATTTATATAAAAGGAAGCTATAGAGAGGAACACAGTCATAATATCAGTGTTCTCTCAAACATTTTAATGTGAAGGACACTCAAAATGAACAGCACAAATGACAAACGCAACAATCTCAATTGAGTCCTTGAGTGCTGTTTCATTATTTCAAAGATTTGCAGTGTGTTTAAGATATTCTGATGAGAGGACATTTTCAGATTACGCATACTGTGTGCACTGCCAAGTTTTCAAAATCTAAAGTCCAACATAGAGTGAAACAAACTGGTGCAGTCAAAACACAAGAAAACCTATAAATATAGTGTTACAATGTTGTACATAAAGAAAGGTTACAACAACAAAGTCCTTTAAAACAAGATGCAATTTCAGAAAAAAAAAGTCCAGGAAGCAGATAAAATAAAAATAGACAAAGAATAATGCTATATATACAGTAGATAGATAGGCCTACCATTTTCAACTGATGCCCATGATAAAAACCCTCTAAATTCTGGACCAAGTTTATTCAATATTTATATAAGAGAAGCTTTTTTTGTTCACAGTTGTAATAAATCTTCAGACTTTACTGTGAAATCCCTGAATCCTGTTTTCTTATAATTGTTTTTCCAAATAAATCAAATCAGACCCTACTAGCCAAGAAAGACCTCTCAGTACATGAAATTATTGTAACTACAGAAATAATTACTGCTGTTCACTATGTTCCTTTCACTATGTATTTACAGTATGCCATAACTATGTACCATGTTTAAGTGTATCAATTAACACAGGGCAGTTTGCCATGATTCTTTTGGCAGAGGTACAGCAGTGGCTGAACAAACCCAACGACAACAGTAACGATCGTAGAAATATTTGAAACCAAATGTATGACTTCAAGAAAGAGCCCTTGAATAAAACAAATCATAACAATGCACCATATTAAGTAACTCCCTAAAAATGAGCCCATGTTCAGACAGATGATAGTGAAGGCTCTCCTCTTCATGCTGGTGTCCCTCTCCCTCTCCCTCCCCGTCTCCCCTGGCATGGGCTGTTTCAGAGCCCTGAGAACGGCCAGGCTGCACAGCAGCATCACCGACATGAAAAATACACATGCACCCAAAAACACGCACTGAATTATGTTGGTATTACCAAACTGCATCATTAATAGCGGATATAGCAGTGAAAACCCAACGATGAGCAGCCAGGCCACGGCAGAACAAGCCACCCTGTACCTGAGGGGTTTGTACTTGAGGAAGAGCACTGGGTGAACCACTGCCATGAACCTCTCTACGCAGATACAGCACTGGAAGACGGGACGTCCGGTTAACAGGAACCCACCAGCAAAAAGTTGAAGCAAGTCCGTCTGCTTGATAAAAGCTGGAAGTTGGAACAGGCCGACAATGATCTCAAATACGCTCAGGTTGAGTGGGAAGAAGTCTGAGGCCATTGTTCCAGCTGGTCCAGTCAGTACCAGCCACAGAACCCAGCTGTTGATGGGGACTCCCAGGATCAGGTTGATTGATATGCTGGTGATTTGTATGATGTCAGCGTTGCTGTAGATGGATGAGGAGTCGTTTGAGGTGTTCATCTTCACTGGCAGCTTTTCACTATCGAAAGGAATATAGACAAGAGTCAAAAGGAGAGAAAAAGACATTTTGATTTAGCAAAACACATCTGAAATATACACATATACACATCAAAACACTATTGAACACATTATTGAACCTACTAATTGAAACACCTCGGGAGAGGGAAAACTATTTTAAGACTCTAAAAGTACTTTAATACCTGTTGTGTCCTTTTCTCTGTGAGCTCTGCTGTCCACACATACAATGTCCACCTGTTGAAGTGGCTGAAATGCAAAATACGGCAGTCCTCATATTCTGACATGTCAGTTGATCCATGCTCATCCGTCGTCTAAGCAAATGTGGAAACTATCAGATTTGCTTATTTGTTTGCTTGCTTGGGCAGCAGTGGCTCAGGGGTAGAGTCACCGGATGGTAACCGCAAGGTTGCTGGTTGGTTCCCGGGCTCCTGCAGAGTTACTGTCGAAGTGTCCTTGGGCAAGACACTGAACTCCTAATTGCTGCTGATGTGCTAGCTAGTACTTGGTACCTTGCATGGTTTCCGCTGCCATAAATGGATGAATGTGTGTGTGTGAATGGGTGAATGTGATGGACAAGCTATAAAGTGGTTTGGCTATATAAAAGCACCATTTGCTTATTTGTTTCAGTTAAGGCCAATGCCTTGACTGAAACAAATGTATTGGAGAACAAATGAGATTAATTGAAACTTATTAATTGAAGTAATGTTGATGTAAATGCAAAATATTTAGGATTGGTGACGTGGTATCGCTATAGACTTTACATACAAATATATACCGTAGGCCTATATTCTATGGTGACATCTTAAAAACCGTGTGTGCTTATATTTTGTCAGAGACAATGTGGTTTCTGCAACTGTTGGTTAGTGAGATTGGTCAGTGACAATATTACTTTTTTCCTCAATAATATTTGTATTTGTTTTTGTAACTGTCCCAGTTTGGGTGAGTTGATTCCATTATGGATAAATATAATAAAAACACCATGATAAAATGTTTCTCACAGAACAAGGTAAAAAATGCACCCGGTAAGGATTGTCATGTGACATCACCACAGTCAGGGTCAGAGTTGACCCCAGGGTGTTCTGGAAGAAAGCAGCATGGCTCTGGGAGCACCATAGATGATATTTGATTTGTTCAAGCTGCTCACGGTCACGGTACATATTCTTGATTTTCTATACTGTGACGCATTGTTGCCTAATTTAGTTACTGTGAACTGAAGACGTTATTATTGACACTTACTTATTATGGACATTACTGGTTCCTAGAAAGCCGTATGATTCTGGGAGCGCCATAGAGACACCGAATTATTTGATCTGCACTGGTTCAAGGCGCACACGGTACTATCCTTTATAGTTTTTCCTTTTATTGTGATGTATTGTGTGAATTGCTTACTTGATGTATTGTAGATCTGTCGTATTGTTATTTGTGGACATTCATGGGCTCAGACTGAACAAAATGTCCTCTTTCTTACAGTTTTCACGGTGTCCATGGCATGGATGATGTGTGAAGAAAATAAAAAACAAGATTCAACATCAGTATGAGGCGTGGACTTTTTGAACCCGCGACAGCTACAGTTTTAGCATTTTAAAGACAGACAAAACAGAAGAAGACACAGGCAGCCCAGCTCAGCCTCAGACACGTTTGGAAGAACGGGCACAAATATATAGGCCACACACATACAGTACATATACCAAGCATAAAAGCAAGAACAATATATCCAGTATGGACACATTAATTTGCTGCTTGATAGATGGGTAAACATTCTGAACAACTACCCAGAGAAAATGAGACAAATAAATAAAATTTATACACAATAAAACAAGTACGTTCTTGAATGGCCAAGAACACAACATTACATTGATGTGTGAGGATGTTGGCCAATGGCCGGAGGCTCCATGAAGTAGACCAGTCCACAACTTATAGGTTTTTTTTATTTATACCTTAAAGTGGTTTACCGGAGACAGATAGACCTATGAAATGAAAAAATAAATAATATGGCCAAAACAATGTTCCAAAATGTAAAATTAAATAAACACCTAAAAAAAAGAACTGTTTAAAATGCCCCCTGTAATGAGAGCCCTGTCTCACAGTTTACACCTGTTGCTCTTCCACTAACCTCAGGCAGGCCCCCCCATGCCTAGATCCGCCCCTGACCTCAGGTCAGACTGGATCCTTTATCTGTAGCAATCCTGCTTTTATACAGGTGGGGAAAACCATAGTCTAATCAGTAAGTGGCAACCAATTAACTCAACCGCATGGCCAACTAAGGCCGATGAGTAATCTTCCACGTCATGCATTTGCCACCATTTACTGTTATTTACTTTATACACGGATATTGACAAAGTTTGTCATGTTGTAAACAAGTTTGTCTTGTCTCATCACAATTTTGATATCTTGCTGTAAACAATCATGTCCTGTGTTCTGCTCATATACTGCATAGTGCAATCATGTTACTCAGTTGTAAATATCATATTGTCTGGAGATTGTATTCAGGTGGAGGCCTCATATAAGCCATTGTGCTTCTTGCCTCCACCCAGCACGGTTTCCTTTCCCAAATTTTCACTAGCCCTTGTATTACATGTACTAAATCCTACAGTTATGTCTACATGTAGTAGCATATGTTTCCATTATGTTATGAGTCTGACCTGGCTATTAGGCCATAACAAAAGGAGGGAGAGACACACTGTTAAAAGTGTACACTAAAGTATGGGGTGTGCTAATCAGTCAAATCAGTAGTGCAAGTGAGTGGATGAACGGTGCGACATCAAAGTGCTGCTGCTGTTCAGGTGAAGGAGAGAGAGACTGAGTGTGGCCACACCCAGCCTCTTATATAGAGCACCCTGGGAACACTGGCCAGGTGCTCCCAATGCTCCTGATAGCAGGGGCGGATCTAGGTATGGGCATGGGGTGGCAATGTCCCTCCTAAATGCTTAATCTGCTGCACCAAACACGATGGCATGCAAAACAACCCAAGATATTTCAAATTAAAGTGCTTATATTTAAAATGATTTGAAACACTACTACTGCTACTAACTAACTACAGCTGTGTCACCACTAAACTAACAGTATTTTATCATTGAGTCAGACCTTTAGCTTTATGCATGCTGTGTGTCTGTTGCAACTTCAACAACAACTCATGTTATTATTGATTCTTTACTTGCCCAATAAAAGTCCTGTAACCGAAAATGGTATAGGCCTACACTACACACCACACACCGACTCTAGTAAGCCAACCGCACGGGCTGTGACCATTAATTGTGTACAAAAATACCCTAATGGAAACAAACCACAACATCTAGTTGTTTTAGCAGACATTGTATTGTGCTTGACTGAGCTTTTCTGATGCGAAAAGATGATAAAGCATTGTACAATCAGTTGATATGTTAGCACAGAGTGCGTCTGTGGCATTAGCACTGCACATTTTAGCAACCAAACAAACCAGACAGTCACCATAGCAGTGTTTCTCAAACATTTTATTGTGTACCAAACCTCAAAACGAACAACCAACAAGAAGCAAACCCAACATTCTGAATAAGGTCCGGTATTGTGCGATGCCATATCATATTGGGCACCTATGACCCCTACTTGATTAAAGGTAGGGGAAGTGATTTGAAATTCATGGTGTAGTACCAGCCTGGTGTCCAACAGTAGCTACACTATGTGAACCTGCTGCTCGATCCTGATTGGAGGAGAATTCACCCACCACTTGGGGAACTTTTATTAGCTCCTCTGCTAACGTAGGGGAGGGGGAAACTCCATATATGGTTTCCACACCTTATAATAGAGCATTTTAACAGAAAAAAATATATTTTTTGGGTGATATCTGACAAAAGTGAAATCACTTCCCCTACCTTTAATTAGTGTAATTACAGAAATTGATTTAACAGATTTTTCACACGTTTTGCCATGATTGTTTATTTGCTCATGATGCAAAAACGTTTGTTGTATCTTTTTTATAAGCATAGATTAACCACCATCTCATGAGGTATTTTAGGTGTTGACGTGATTACAAAACCCAGAAAACTCCTTTACACACTTTACAACTATAATTGATATATGATAAATGATAAACTTTAAATGTGTTTATCTCTCAATGAGCCCTGGAAATGTATTAAAAAAAACTGAACCACACCATCAACTCATCTTATTTTTTCCCTTAAGGTGTGGTTGGATATCATTAATTTTTCACAACAGAGCATTTTCTATAAATTATTTAGTTACTATTGAACCTAATGTGATTACAGTATACAGTATATCTAGGCCCTATATACTGTATCTAATAGTTTTAGCAATTAACACAGTGCAGTTTGCCAGTCTTTTGGCAGAGGTACAGCAGTGGCTGAACAAACCCAGAGATCACATTAGAGAATAAACATATAACTTCAAGTAAATCTGTAACGTCTAACAAGAGTCCGTTTAAGAGACAGATTACAATAACGCACCAAATTAAGTAACTTCCTAAAAACGACACCATGATCAGACAGATGATAGTGAAGGCTCTCCTCTTCATGCTGGTGTCCCTCTCCCTCTCCCTCCCCGTCTCCCCTGGCATGGGCTGTTTCAGAGCCCTGAGAACGGCCAGGCTGCACAGCAGCATCACCGACATGTAAAATACACCTAGCCCCAAAAACACAGCCATAACAATGTTGTTATAACCAAGTTGCATGTATAGCAATGTATATGAAAGTGAAACCCCAACGATGAGCATCCAGGCCACTGCAGAACAAGCCACCCTGTACCTGAGGGGTTTGAACTTGAGGAAGAGCACTGGGTGAACCACTGCCATGAACCTCTCTATGCAGATACAGCACTGGAAGATGGAACGTCCGGTGAACATGAGACCACCAGCGAGCGCGTCAAGGACGAGAATATCCTTGATAACAGCTGGAAGAAATAACAAGCTGGTGATGATGTCACAAACACTGAGGTTGAGTGGGAAGATCTCTGAGGCCATTGTTCCAGCTGGTCCGGTCAGTACCAGCCACAGAACCCAGCTGTTGATGGGGACTCCCAGGACCAGGTTGACTGATGAGCCAGTGATGAGCGCAATATCAGTGTTGCTGTAGACGGAGGATTCATTTGATGTGTTCATCTTCCTGGCAGCCTTCTGTAAATACCACTTTTAGACAAACGGACACAGGACAGTGATAGACAGAGAGGTAGGCAGAGACAAGGGCACTTTGATTAGCAAAACACATCTGTAATCATCAAAATCTACATAAATAACACATCAAAATACTTAACATAAGACAAATTGAAACACCTTTACAACATAATAGGAAGCTCATCAAAGTAACTCTAAAATGTCCGGTATAAATCTAGAAATCAGACCTTGGCCTGCTGTGTTCTTTTCTCTGTGTGCTCTGCTGTCCATACATACAGTGTAGCACCTGTTGAAGAGGCTGAAATGCAAAATAGTTCTCATATTCTGACATGGTCGTGTTCATCCATCATCCAAGCAAATGTGGAAATTCTATTACATCATACATACATACATCAGTCGAGGCCATTTAGCACACATACACGCACGCACGCACGCACACACACACACACACACACACACACACACACACACACACACACACACACACACACACACACACACACACACACACACACACACACACAGTATATGACGTCTTTGTATTGTGTGAGAGACACTGCTATAATTGAGTAATGACATCTTGAACTTTGAAAGATAGCTTATACAGTATCTGGAAGTTAGCCCAGTGGGACAATGACTGAAAGGCTGGTTAAAACTACTCTCTTGTTTGATTCAGTGATATACTGTAGCAGTTTACATTCATTTCTAGTAGGTATTATTCGCTCCAAGAGAGTATATCTACAGTATGATGTGGCCTAATTTCAGTTGAAAGAACAACTCCTGGACAATGAAAAGAGTAAAATTCGTATCCAGCTCTGCAAAACAAAATATAAATTAAACCTGGGATGTAAATAAGTAGCCTCGTCGAGCCATGAGGCTTACAGGGCAGGATCCTATCTCCTTTTTCTGTAGCGTGAGGCAGCTTGATCATGTAGTCTCTGACCCTTGACCCTGGTAGGCCCAGGGTTGATTTTTGGCAACATTTGCAATTAGTTGTAATTAGGGTTGTCACGATCACATTTTTTTTGCTCCCGATCCGATCCCGATCATTTGAGTTTGAGTATCTGCCGATCCCGATATATATTTTTTGCTCCCGATACAATCCCGATCATTCCCGATATTTTTTCCCGATCAGATACATTTTGCAAATGCATTAAGAAAAAAAGGACTAATTAAACTTGATTAAATTGTCCTAAGTAAATGATCTTATATAAAGTTCTCCAAATAGCAGAATGATATAGCAGACTAGAATAGCGCTCCTCACTCAAATGTGCACTTGGGCAACTCCAAAGCAAATTCCACAACATTTATTTACCTGCCCCTACCCCTTACCCCTGTGTCGGATCACTGGTATATTTACCAATCCTGAATGGTCTGATGATGACAAATTAGGGCCAATACTGATAGTTTTCTGGTACCGTTACAGTATTTGCTAATGCACCGATATGAACCGATATGACAACATGACTGATGCTCATTGTTTAGTCTTTCATTGCCATCAATCATGATATTTACATGTAAATACATCCTCACAGATTCTCTGAAGAGTCTCTTTGATCTTTAACATTTAACTGTGATACAAATAAGAAGAAAAAAAATGCGATAAATATTAGTAGTATGCATGTATGAGGTGGTGGAGGCACTGATACGAAGATTAGTTATTAATTCAGTCATTATGTTGGACATTGTAAACAAAGTGGAAATGCAAATTTGGTACTGAAGACTGAAGGAGAGGAGGATTTATACAAAGCAGGGTGAAATGATATAATTATGAGGCCAAAATCAAGCAAGCTGTTCCTGAGAGCAATTTACATTAAAGCTCCTCTATGATATGAAAGCCTGATTGTTCAAACTTCATTCGTGGGTATAGAAAACACACATACACATGGGAGCACCAAAACACAAAATAATGAATTTCATGTCACTGTATAGCCAATTTAAGACTCAAGCATACTACAGGGTGAATGGCACAGCCAAAACATGCCAGAACAAGTGTTCACAATGGCAATATTTTATTTTTTTATTTTTATTACTACCCATTAGAACAATATTCAATTTATGTCCATAGACTACAGCCCTTTGTGAAACAAATGATGTTACAGAGTGCTTTACAAAAAAGAAGATAAAATGGCTCTGGAATAACACAAGAAACAGCATGGTGAGATAAAAATGAATACATACATACATACATACAATATACAGATAACATATGTTATTTCATAGAGTTATTAATATTGCAAGGTATATATAGATAGATACATATATAGATACATGTTCTACTCATAGCCACTCGTAGTCAATTTGGGAGTCTACTTTAATTAATTAATATTACTACACTACAATAAATGAACTAGGGTGGGCAAAATAATCGATACACCAATATATCGCAATTCTTAATGACATGATATCAAATCGCCAGGTTCAAAATCGATTTTATGATATTTATGTAGGGCTATTCATTAATTTGTTCATGTCAGAAAGACTGACTGACGATGTCAGGCTGCATTGATGAACTTTTTGCCATTTATATTGTTTAAAATTGCTTGAAGATGTTCTAGTTGATTAAACTTGTCATGGTACATATTCTTCAGAATTCCGCCCATTTTCAACATTTTACTGTACTGCATTTTACTTGATGATGACATCATCAAGTTGTGTTTGTTAACGATTTTCAGGACCTTTTGTCTGAGAGCGTACAAATGGAACCAAATGGACCCGTCAGGGTCCATTTGGTTCCATTTGTAAATGGGTAGAATCCTTGGAATCCTTGTTCTAGTATAATAAAAGCTCAGTCATTTGTGGGGGGAAATGTGATATATCGATATATCAAATCGAATCGCAACATAGCTAAGAATCACAATAATAAATCGATTCAGAACCCTAAATATCAATATTGTATCGTATCATGAGGTGAATTGTTCCATGCACCCCTAAAATTAACTACATTTATTGTAGTGGGAGTTGACTGTGTGATTCTCTATGTGTCTTCTATAGGTTTAACACAGGGCAGTTTGCCAGTCTTTCTGCAGATGTACAGCAGAGGCTGAACCAACCCACTGACCACAGTGATGAAAACACAGGCATCCATAAGTACTTCGACTAATTCGAGTGGCAGGAGTCGTTGCCCGGCCAAAATGAGAACAATGCACCAAATAAAGAAAGTCCCCACAAACGACACCATGATCAGACAGATGATAGTGAAGGCTCTCCTCTTCATGCTGGTGTCTCTCTCCCTCTCCCTCCCCGTCTCCCCTGGCATGGGCTGTTTCAGAGCCCTGAGAACGGCCAGGCTGCACAGCAGCATCACCGACATGAAAAACAGGCATTCACCCAAATAAACATAATTCAACATCATGGTGTACCCCATCGTGCAGAACAGCACATACAACAGCGTGGTCCCAATGATCACCACCCAGGCCACGGCAGAACAAGCCACCCTGTACCTGAGGGGTTTGAACTTGATGAAGAGCACTGGGTGAACCACTGCCATGAACCTCTCTATGCAGATACAGCACTGGAAGAGCGGACGGCCGGTGATCAAGAAGGTCTTAACAAGTACTTCGAAAACCTCGATTTTTGTGACAAAAGCCGGGAGACACAACAAGCTGAAGATGATCTCGCACACACTGAGGTTGAGTGTGAAGATCTCTGAGGCCATTGTTCCAGCTGGTCCGGTCAGTACCAGCCACAGAACCCAGCTGTTAATGGGGACTCCCAGGACCAGGTGAGCTGCTCCGGTCGAGACATGTAGAATGTCCTCGCTGTTGCTGAGGATGGACGACTCATTGGATGTGTTCATTTTCACTGGCAGCTTGGAATGTGGTCTGTGAAAGTACGTGTATTTGAAGAGACAGACAAATAAATAAACAGAGAGAGGGACAATATGGTATAGTAAATAGTGTATAGCATGGAATAGTAAAATACCTCTAACATAACACTAGTAAAAACACCCCTAAAACATAATTCTAATGAAAATACCATTACAACTAGGGTTGGGACTTTAACTGATTAATTGAGATTAATTTAACTACAGAAACAATAACGCGAAAATTAAAAATTAACTTGACACAGAACCTTTTTCACTGGACGTATTTCAGGCGTTCCGATCATACTGGCGCACACAATGGGAGAAGAAGCCAATCAGGGAAATCTGCCATTGATCCGAACTTCCATTGTTTCATGCTCACATTGATCACTAACCCTCGCACTCAACATAACACATTGCAGGGTGGACACGGTTTTGATTTGTAAAAACTCACCGACACACTATTATACCAACCTGTTCAAGAGACCAAAAAATGCTTCTTGGGTCAAATATTGATATGCGATTAATTGAGATGAATTAATTACAATGCTTCTGATTAACTAGATTATTATTTTTTTAAATTGAGTCCCAACCTTAATTACAACACAATTCTAATCAAAAGACATGTACAACATAATAACCAACCATAAAATACTACTCACTCAACACACATGATGCTATACTAACTGCAATCAGACCTTTTTGCCGTGTCGGGTGCTGTTCCCTGTGTGCTCTGCTGTTCAGCCAGCAGCCTGGGTGGAAACATGGATGTTCTTTCTGTGTGGAAATGCAAAATAGTTCTCATATTCTGACAGCTGTTGTCATAGTCATCCATCATCATCAACACAACGTGGAAACTCAAACAAAACAAACAAAATGTGGCTCTCGGTGAAGCAGTTCAAGCAGACGGTCGCTTCATGATGATTAGCTGAAATACACTGAACCCCTAATTGCTCCTGATGTGCTAGTAGGTACCTTGCATTCACACACCTTGTGTGTGTGTGAATGCGTGAATGTGATGCACAAGCTATGTAAAGCACCTTGGATAAAGGCACTATATAAATGCACCATTTACCATAAGTCTGACTTGCAAATGGAGAACAACTTTGATTAATTGAAACCGTGAATATGTCAATGTACGTATTAAAGGGGAAGTCCACCCATTTTACTATGTCATTATACCCCAGAGATGCTGGGTGGACGTGATAAAAAGTTCCCCCAATCTGTGTTTCCAAGAAATGGAGGTCTGAAGAAAACATGGTGAAACACATCTTGATGACATCAGCAAAATGCATTTTCACCATGTTAATGGATTTCTTTAGACGCTTCTTTTTTCTGAGAGCGTACAAATGGAACCAAATGAACCCTAACGGGTTCATTTGGTTCCATTTGTACGCTCTCAGAAAAAATGTTGAAAATGGGTGGAGTTCCCCTTTAATGCAAAACTATCAAACGGTTATCTCTCTGATGTCAGGCATAAACCAACTATGTCCAAATGATTAACTTTTTAGTGAATGCTTTATTTTATTT
>CM076982.1:6976390-6996390 GCA_039105355.1 Benthosema pterotum
CCCATTATAACTTAAAACTCCATTTTAACCATGATGGATTATTCAAAAACAACCCATCTTTTTTCTGGTGACTGATATTGTCCTCCTAATATGTGAGAGGGCAGTGGAATTTCATTTACAGGTTTCATTTATTTTTTAAAAAATATTCATTTCGGTGGGCATACCCAGATATGGAGGCAGCTACATTTTCCAAAACAATATTTAAAAAATAACTGAAACCTGTGAATGAAATTCCACGGTCCTCTCACGTATTAGGAGGACAATATCAGTCACCAGAAAAAAGATGGGTTGTTTTTGAATAATCCGTCATGGTTAAAATGGAGTTTTAAGTTATAATGGGTAAATGTAGCTGCCTCCATATATGGTTATGCCCACCGAAATGAATATTTAAAAAAAAATAAATGAAACCTGTAAATGAAATTCCACTGCCCTCTCACATATTAGGAGGACAATATCAGTCACCAGAAAAAAGATGGGTTGTTTTTGAATAATCCATCATGGTTAAAATGGAGTTTTAAGTTATAATGGGTTTGTATAGGAAGGGGCTCCATTGGAGCCTATGTATTTTATTACTTTATGAAATTAAACATATTTGCGCAACTTGGATTTCTTGGGACTTTTAGTATGTTGTTCTGGAGACCTCAAAGAAATGATCTGTGAAGAAAAATCCCATGTTACAATTTATTCCACTTGAAACGCTATTTTGCCTGGACTATACCACCTAGTGGATAAAAGAGTTCATTCCAGGGATAGTGTTGCTGACTGATGAAATATTCTTCTATGACTGTGCCCTTAAAATAATACACTATTAGTCATTTTGACACTATATAAACAAAACCTTGAGCTTTGTAGATACAATCCTATTGGCACACCTACAGTACTGTACTGTCATTTCCTGTTATTGACCATTAAAGTATGCAATAATCAATGGAACAGGGTATGTCTGTGTCAAAAGACACAGACATAACATTTAGCACCTAAACAGAGGGCCTAGACAGAGGAGTCTTATCTTAATACCATTATTTCTCAAACATTTTAATGTGAACAGTGGACCTACCAACTGAACAACCAGCAACTGGAAAACACAACAATTTGAATAGAATCTTGTATTGTGGCACATTGTGCCATTGTTTAAAAGTTGTGTATAGCGTGTTAAAAAATAATCTCACTAGTTTGCAGCGTATGTACAAAGTTTTCAAAATCTAAAACCTGGCAACACATCAAGTGTTCACAATAATGGCAAATGTCCACTATGAAACATTATAGTATACTCATTGATATAGACATTTTATTTATAGTGTTACACTATTTCACACAAAGAGAAGTTACAACATGCTTTAAAAGCAAGATATCAAATTACATCAAAACAAAACAAGTCAAGAAACCTGGCATACCGGTAGTTAACATAACAAAAACATTTAAAGAACAATATTTAATGAACAATATAACCATACCATTAATATTCTTGATAAATTAGATACAGATATAATTACTGGAAGTTACTGTAACTAGGTGATAATAGTAAGTGCCTTATATTACTATTATCACAACAACAGCAATGAAGATACTCATTCACAAGTAAACAATGTAATCTAACTAACAATCCGTGACTATAACAAAGGTCAATCATGAACCAATAAAAATAACGTTTCCACAAATGTCACCATGATCAGACAGATGATATTGAAGGCTGTTCTCTCTTCATATTGTTCTCATTGCCCTGAGGGCAGGTGACAGCATGAGAGTCAGATTTCAAAATCTAAAATTCAACTTTAGTGGAACAGACTGGTGTGGAGGGCAGATCTAGGCATGGGCAGGGGGGGGCAATGCCCCATAAATGCCCTGACTGCCCCACCAAGCATGACGGCATGCAAAAAAAAAAAAAAAAAAAAAAAAAAACAGATTTCAAAGATATTTCAAATTAAAATGCTTACAGTGTATTTAAAATGAATTGGAACACTACACTACTAACTACAATTGTTGCACCACCAAGCCAACAGCTTTTTATCATTGAAAACAGAAAACTCTCTCAGTCAGACCTTTAGCTTTAGGCATGCTGCGTGTCTGTTGCAACTACCACAAGAATTACATGCAATTACAGCAAAACAAGTCATGAAACATGGTGTAGAGATAAAATAATAGAATACAAATTAACGCAATATAGGATTACATACAACTGACCACATTTATGAACCTTCACTATAGTTGATTAATTAATGTAACTACAGAAACAAGTATTGGGAATTCACTGTGTGATTACAGTATATCTATGTACCTTAGGCTACATAGCTTTAAAGGACAACAACACCATGTTGTCTTTTTTAAAACAAAGGTTCATGTTTTAGGTTGTTATTAGAGAAAGTAAAAGATGGTTGTTAATTGTTTTACATTCCTTGCTTTCTTTAGTTTTAGGGATTTTAGCTATGGGAGAGGGCATTCGAACATGGGCCTGATATTTGTTTACAAGATTTTAAAGCTCCTTCACATTCAGTAGATCTTGGCCAGTTATATGATATCTTACTTTCTCTAATAACAACATAAACCTGAACCTTGGTTGATAAACAAATTCAAAGTTATCCTTTAACAATTAATACAGGGCATTTTGCCAGTCTTTTGGCAGATGTACAGCAGAGGTTGAACAAACCCAACAATCACAATAATGAAGATGCATATAACCCCAAGTAAATAAGAGTAATCCAGTCCTTGAATGTACAAAACGGCCATAATGCACCAAAGTAAGTAACTCCCTAAAAATGAGCCCATGATCAGACAGATGATAGTGAAGGCTCTCCTCTTCATGCTGGTGTCCCTCTCCCTCTCCCTCCCCGTCTCCCCTGGCATGGGCTGTTTCAGAGCCCTGAGAACGGCCAGGCTGCACAGCAGCATCACCGACATGAAAAATACACACTGGCCCAAATAATAACAAAAATACACTTTCACAACACCAAGTTTGTATGATAGCATGTTTAACAGTGACATCCCAACGATGAGCATCCAGGCCACGGCAGAACAAGCCACCCTGTACCTGAGGGGTTTGAACTTGAGGAAGAGCACTGGGTGAACCACTGCCATGAACCTCTCTATGCAGATACAGCACTGGAAGAGCGGACGGCCGGTTAACAGGAACCCATTCACAAAAACTGAAAAAAGGATGTTTTTTTGGACAACAGCTGGAACAGTTAACAAGCTAAAGATGATCTCACATACGCTCAGGTTGAGTGGGAAGAAGTCTGAGGCCATTGTTCCAGCTGGTCCGGTCAGTACCAGCCACAGAACCCAGCTGTTGATGGGGACTCCCAGGACCAGGTTGACCGATGCGCTGGTGATGAGCACAATGTCAGTGTTGCTGTAGATGGAGGACTGGTTTGATGTGTTCATCTTGGCAACTGGAGAGTGCTCTGTCTTTTCACAATTCAGTAAAGCCTTAGACAAACAAATAAAGGACAGTAAGAGAGAAACAAAGAGAGAAACATAAGAGACTCTGAATAGCAAAACACCTATATAGCAGACTATCGATCAAAACTCCTCTACTAAAACACACAGTTGGTAGGAGTAATACTTGCAATACAGACCTTGACGGTTGACCTGTTGTGTTTCCTTTACTCTGAGCTCTGCTGTCCATACATGCAGTGTACACACCTGTTGAAGTGACTGAAATGCAAAATAGTTCTCATATTCTGACAGGTCAGTCGCTCTCAGAGCAGTCCATCATCGACGCAAATGTGGAAATTATCAAATTTCAGTCAAGGCCACTGGCAGTCAGAGACTTGTCAGCCATATTGTCCGACTAACTCTATTACATAACCCTACATCTATGCCTATCATACCAACTCTAGGAAATTATGCAGGAAAAAAAAAATACCAGCAGCTTAGCCAGACATATTGTAATGCTATGAGGTAGCCACAATCCACCGTAGACATGCTATGAGCGACTTTCTGTCAGTCAATAAAAGTGCTGGACTTTGGAGGCAGTCAATCATTTGTATTAACAGGTTGGGCTGGCATTATTCTAAACAGGTGGTACACAGGGCCGTTCAGTGACAAATGATCGCTTCCAAACTCCAGTGCAAGAATCACCTGCAGAGAATTTAGAGAGAATTTTCAGAGAAACGTATAGCTCATAACATGTACATGGTATATTTTTATCAAACAAATGCTCTGCAGATAGAAAGATAATAGTAAGATAATTCAGCCTTTCCATACAGCTGCAATGTTGGTGAGTTTAACCACGCCATTCAATACAAGCAGATCACAGATGAAAACTTTTGTCAATGGAGGGTATTGCAACTCTACATTCATTCCTGTCGTTTGCAGTACTACAAACACACATTTTTAAAGGTTGACTGATCAGCCAAGGCCACAAGAAACAGACAAGAATGTCCAAGAATGCATTTTGTTGTTTTTTATTTACCCCCAAGTCTTACACCAGCCAGGTAGGGCAATATAAACAGTGATGGACTGTTCCAAAATCAAATACGTCAAAAAATAAAAAACAAAATAAAATAAAATAAATAACAGATATAAAAGTAAAAGAACAGCAACTTGAGGTAAGTACTTTTTACAGACTACACCTTCCTTCCATACACAGGGCTCCAGCAGCTCTCTTCCTCTGCTTCTATATGTAGCTTCTTATCAAGACCAAACCTGTCCGTAGATTCAGCCACCATTTTATACCAGCTGGGTCATACCAAGAGCACTCACAGCAATTAGCAATGAACTTATTAAAAAGGAATCTAAGGTCCATAAGTTATACGCCATTGCTGAAACCATATACATCTACACTTCATATTTTCATCCATCACTTTATCAACAGGCCTATAATTAGAAATTCTCTCTTCTACTACTCTTATAAAACAGGAACAAACACCCCTCTCCTCCACAGCATTGGCACCTTCCAATCAACAGGAGAGGAGAGACAGGTGACCAACAATAAAATGTTTAAAAGAAATGCAGTGTCCATTATCAGGGAATTCATTTAACATAGAGTAAATACATTAGATGTGAAACACATCACTCCCCACAGTCACTGCCAAACTGGTTAGCGATAATTAATTAGAAGCAATTGTGAGTTCTGACGAGCTTTTGTGCATTGTCTCAGTTTGTCTCTATAGAACACAGGCTGCCCTGTGACAGTAAAAATGAAATCAATAATGTTAAGAGACCATAGTAAATATCACCACTATATTTGGGAAAGTTAAATAAACAGGAACAGAAACAACACAACCAAATGGTGCAGCCAAAACACACCATTACACATACATGTACAATGCATGTTTGTCATTATGTGCAATGACAAATTGTGGTTTATATTTTTTTACTATACCCATTAAATATATTACATTTTATTTAGAGACTGCAATCCTTTGTGAAACATCACAAAGTTCCTTAAAAAGAACAATAATAATAAAGCATGGTAGCAGAAGAAGACAAGAAGCAACAATGTGAGATGAAAAAGTAGAGTGTAAGATAATTGTTAATATTGTGGAGGCATTACTTGAAGGGACATGTTCCACTAGTAGTCCTAGTCATGTAGTCTAGTATTTATATGACCAGGATAGGGGTGAAAACATCTTGCGACCTCAACCTTGGTCGTGGCCGATGCTTTTACCACCTGCCATGACCTTTTTAGAGAAAAGGTTGCGATCACAAGATGATTTAGAAAAAGGTCGGGGCAGAGGGAGTTCCCAGCCTTTTTCTAAAGAGTTCACTGTGTGATTCTCTATGTGTCTTCTATAGGTTTAACACAGGGCAGTTTGCCAGTCTTTCTGCAGATGTACAGCAGAGGCTGAACCAACCCACTGACTACAGTGATGCACATACATGCAGCTATAAGTACTTCAACTACGTCTGGTGAAAAGACTCTTTGAGCGGCCAAAATGAAAACAATACTCCAAATAAAGAAAGTTCCCACAAACGACACCATGATCAGACAGATGATAGTGAAGGCTCTCCTCTTCATGCTGGTGTCCCTCTCCCTCTCCCTCCCCGTCTCCCCTGGCATGGGCTGTTTCAGAGCCCTGAGAACGGCCAGGCTGCACAGCAGCATCACCGACATGAAAAACAGGCATTCACCAAGATAAACATAGCTCAGTATGTTGGGAGAGAGCCCTGTCATCTCTAATAGCCAAATTAACAGGAGCCCAATGATGAGCATCCAGGCCACGGCAGAACAAGCCACCCTGTACCTGAGGGGTTTGTACTTGAGGAAGAGCACTGGGTGAACCACTGCCATGAACCTCTCTATGCAGATACAGCACTGGAAGATGGAACGTCCGGAGAACATGAGACCACTAGCAAAAAGTTCAAAGAAGAGAATCTGTGTGACAACAGCTGGAAGATATAACAAGCTGGTGATGATGTCACATACGCTCAGGTTGAGTTGGAAGATCTCTGAGGCCATTGTTCCAGCTGGTCCGGTCAGTAGCAGCCACAGAACCCAGCTGTTGATGGGGACTCCCAGGACCAGGTTGACTGATGAGGCAGTGATGAGAGCAATCTCATGGCTGCTGTAGACGGAGGAACCATTTGATGTGTTCATCTTCCTGGCAGCTCTCTCTTTTTACTATTCAGTTTTATGAGAGAGACAAATAAATAGACATAAAGAGAGATGAACATAGTGGTAAGATACACATTGAATAGATATCAAAACATCTCTAAAACATAAAAATAATGAAAATACCACTACAACATGATACTAATCAAAAGCCATACCTACAACATAATCAGCAATATAATATTACTCAAAACACCTGTTGTCATATTAATTCCAATCCTACCTGTTTGCCCTGTGGAGTTGTGGTCCAGCTGTGTGCTCTGCTGTCTCCACTGCAGTGTACAGTACCAGCTGTACTGTACATTGGAACATTATAATATGTTCTTTGATGGCCGGATATGTAAATAGGTGTCATATGCTGACATGTCATGGGTGTCTCTTGGACATCAACAACACAGTGTGAAATGTAAACTCTGTGGCTCAAATCAAAACTGGCTGTCAGTCATGTTGTCATCATGATGAGTTGAAATATATACAGTATACACACTATAGGCCATAATGACATAAAGACCAGGGCGATTCAAATTTGCTGAAAGCTTTTGCCTTAACTCCATAACACCACACACACACACACACACACACACACACACACACACACACACACACACACACACACACACACACACACACACACACACACACACACACACACACACACACACACACACACACACACACACACACACACACACACACACACACACACACACACACACACACACACACACACACACACACACACACACACACACACACGCCACAATAGCAGACGCACAAACTTGGGAAACTCTCTACAACAAGTGCTAGGATACAGATCATGGGTACAGGAAGCAACGTCTTCTCCATGGCGACTGCCAATTATTGCAGATACTAAACAGAATTTTGCCAGTGCCTTAAGCTCTGGGTTTGGGAACACCTGCAATCTGCAGACCCCTCACCACCGATTTGTGGACATTACCAAGGCTTCCAAATACAAACACCAGTAACAAAAATGGTTCTTCTTCTCAAAAGGTTTGTACTGCCTATAACCAAAAGGTGTAAACTGCAGACTTTTTTTAAAAAGAAAAAAGAAAACCAAGGCACTCCATCTTCAGTGTAAAACATGTATACTAATTCATTTATTTATGAGCAAGGCAACTGAAATGACCAACGCGTTTCGACCGCACAGGGTCTTCGTCAGGGTCTAACAGCTTGGCAGGTGAATCACCTTAAATACAGCCAGGTGGTGGAGACAATCTCATGATGTCATTTCCTCATGTCATTGGTACAGATATTTCATTTGCATATGAATCAAATTTATAAGAAAAACAACAAAACACCCAAAGTGACCAGCACCAAGTGATAAGTAAAAACAAAACATGGAACAAACAAGGTAAATTATTCAAGCATTGATATATGTAGGGGTACCCCAAAATAAAAAAATATAATAAACCGATCAGAGGAAAGGCAGATAATCCACTTCATCATTGAGGCCTGGGAACATTGTGGCTTTTAGAGTTACTATCCAAAAGGTTTCTCTTTGAAGGAGCTTTTTGAGTCTATTCCCACCTCTAATGTCACAAGGTATAGTTTCAATGGCTGTGGCTTTTAGAGTGGAGGGGCTCCCATGTCCTTTTTCATGATAGTGGACAGCCATAGGGTAGTTAGGGTTGTTGGATTGCTGTTTTATGTTCACTCAATCTTTCCTTAAATTTACGTTTTGTCCTTCCCACATAGAAGCAACCACAAGGGCATTCAAGCCGATAGACAACAAAAGATGTGTTGCAATTTGCAAAGTGGCTGATTTTATAAACATGATTGGTGAACACATCAACAAATGTGTTTGTTTTAGGAATGTTTTCACATTGAGCACAGTGACCACATGGGAAGTTGCCAATAGGTTTCTTCAGCCAAGAGGATTTGGGTGGCAGGTAACTGTGCATCAATTTGCTCTGTAGGGTAGGCGCCCTCTTGTTGACAAAGGTAGGTAGCTCCTTGAAGATCTCTTTCATGGTTGGGTCACTGTGTAGCAAACTCCAATTGCGCTTGATGATGTTTCGGATTTGAGATGACTGTTTGCTGAAAGTGGATATAAAATAAACATTATTTTTGTGTGGACGTTTCTGTTTAGCACTCAGGAGACTCTTTCTGTCCATAGACTTCACCTTGTGGAGTGAGGTTTCCAACTCAGAGTCCCTGTAGCCCCGTTCTATAAACCGGTTCTTCATATCAGCAGCTCTTGATGTGAAGTCACTTTCCTGGTCACAGATACGTCTGAGACGCTGAAATTGACCAAAAGGAATATTTTTAATGAGGTGAGGAGGGTGGAAACTTTCACCGTGTAGTATAGTATTGCGATCTGTCTCCTTTCGAAAGATGGTTGTGTGGAGCTGCCCAGTGGGTGTTTTGGTGATCTTCAAATCCAGAAAGTTAATTTCAGTTTGACTATATTCTATTGATAGTTCTATGCTGTCACTGGTGTTATTGAGATATTTATGGAACTGCAAAAGGTCTTGTAGATCTGCATTATAAAAAAATATCAAATCATCAATATACCGTCCATACCAAATGATGTTATTCCGGTGGGGGTTAGTGGGGCCATGAATGTATTCATCCTCCCAGTACCCAGGGTATAGGCAGGCGTAGTTTGGAGCGAAGCAGGCACCCATAGCGGTGCCCCGTTTCTGTCTGAAAAGTTTGTCCTGGAAGGCAAAGACATTGTTGTTTAGAGTCCACTCAATTAATGTCATTATGAATTGATTTGGTGGTTCATCATCTGTCCTCCGCTGAAGGAAATGTTGCACAGCTTTGAGACCATCATCATGTTTGATGTTGCTATAAAGCGATGTGACGTCCATAGTAACCATGAAAGCATTACCAATATTTTTGATCTCCTCGATTTTGTGAACATGCATGGTATCCTGTATATATGATGGAAGAGTAAACACAAAAGGCTTAATGAAATGATCAATATATTGGGAAGCAGGTTCAGAGATAGAGTCTATGCCACTGATAATGGGTCGTCCAGGGGGGTTGTTCAGATCTTTATGTATTTTTGGCAGCATATAAAAGGTAGGCATCCTAGGGGCGGTGTTGCACAAGAAATCTCTCTCTTTCTCTGTTATCCACTTTTTGCCCACTGCATCATTTAGAATGTCTGTTAATTCAAGTTTCATGTGATCAAGTGGATTAGATGACAGGGGTGTATAATACTCAGAATTATGTAGTTGGTTGTGTGCTTCTTGTATATATTGGTCTCTTCCCCAGACAACCACAGCACCGCCCTTGTCCGCTCTTTTTATGATTAGATCTTCGTTTTGTGAAAGTTCACGTAAGGCCGCATTTTCTAGCTTGGTGAGATTGTATGTAGCAGGGCGCTTAGTCATTTGGCAGAGATGGTCAACTTCACAGGACACCTTTTTGGTGAAGGCAATCAAGCAAGCATTGTTCACAATGGGACAAAAGGTTGACTTTGGTTTGAAAGTAGGCCTAGGGGCAGCATGCAAATTGGTGTCAGGAACACTTGTGGTGCTCAACACAGCATTTTGGGAGTTCTGATGCCACCAGGCTTTCAAATGTAGACTTCTATAAAACTTAAATAAATCAACTTTTGTCTGGAATGCATTTATAGTATTTGTGGGAGCAAAACTAAGACCTCTAGAGAGCAGAGAGGTGCATTCAGGAGGGAGAGGAGTACCTGATATATTTATGACTGATTCCTGTCTTGTCTGGCAGTCTGTCTGGTGTAGAATGTTCGGTTCTGTCGACTCAGGGCACCACGTCCTCCTCTTTTTCCTCCCCCGCCTCGTTCTGCGTTTCTTTGCTGTTTGGTGGGTTGTTGGTTGCGAGGATCTAAAAAATTACCCTCTGCAGATCTACTTTGCAAATTGCAACACATCTTTTGTTGTCTATCGGCTTGAATGCCCTTGTGGTTGCTTCTATGTGGGAAGGACAAAACGTAAATTTAAGGAAAGATTGAGTGAACATAATACAGCAATCCGTACGAACAACCCTAACTACCCTATGGCTGTCCACTATCATGAAAAAGGACATGGGAGCCCCTCCACTCTAAAAGCCACAGCCATTGAAACTATACCTTGTGACATTAGAGGTGGGAATAGACTCAAAAAGCTCCTTCAAAGAGAAACCTTTTGGATAGTAACTCTAAAAGCCACAATGTTCCCAGGCCTCAATGATGAAGTGGATTATCTGCCTTTCCTGCCACTCAATATAAATTGGGTTTGCAGAGAAAGAGCTGTTATGTCTCGTCTGTAGACAAAGGCCTAGGCCAGGGCTGCCCAAAAGGTAGATGGTGATCTACTAGTAGATCACACAGGCCGTGCAGGTAGATCCCATGACATTCCCCCCAGCACTTGGACCTTATAGATCTGTAACTCTTGAGTGTTAAAAT
This sequence comes from Benthosema pterotum, assembly GCA_039105355.1. Lineage (NCBI taxonomy): Eukaryota > Metazoa > Chordata > Actinopteri > Myctophiformes > Myctophidae > Benthosema > Benthosema pterotum. Next base: position 6,987,334 of record CM076982.1, read on the forward strand.
GAAACCAAATGGACCCTTTGGTTCTACTTTACCGCTCTAAAGAGTTAAATTATATTTAAACATCTGAATTATGTAATTTTCAAGAGTCTACACAATTTGAAAATGGAGAATAATTGTTATTCTGACCAACATTTTGCCAGTTCTCTTTCCCAACTGTGGACAAAAACGTGAAAGTTCTTTGTTTTCTCAACATCACAAATAATTCATTCACATGGTAATTCAGATGCTATTTTTTCGGGACGTCATGCAGAAGGCAAAACTTTCCCTATTGTCTTGGTAACTGATAAATTGTGCATTCATATATAGCTCCTTTATCCAAGGCACTTTACATAGATAGTAGATCTCATTCACCCATTCACACTCCAATGGCGGAAGAAACCATGCAAGGTACTGACCCGCACATCGGGAGCAAATAGGGGTTCAGTGTCTTGCTCAGGGACACATCGACACTAACTCTGGGGGAGCCCGGGATCAAACTGGCAACCTTGCGGTTACCATCCGGTGACTCTGATCCAAATGGACCCTAGCGGGTCCATTTGGTTCCATTTGTACACTCTCAGAAAAAAGGAAACTGATTAAAATGGTGAAATACTTCTATCTTGCTGATATCAAGATGTGTTTCACCATGCTAATGATTTTTTTTCAGACCTTCATTTCTCGGAAACACAGAATGGGGGGAATTTTTTTTATCATGTCCACACAACATCTCTAATGTGTATTAATGACATAGTAAAATATTGAAAATGAGTGGAATTCCCCTTTAACACACATGCATGCACACTTGCATGCATTTGCGTGCACCGGCGCAACACACACAGACACGCTATTAAAACAAGTATAGCATATTGAGAAAGATTGTTTACAATTCTTAATTGTATCCATATAAGTAAATGACAAGACAAAAACATAGGATATAATGTGGATGGCGTCCCCAATCCACTGCACCCCTGGTCAGTAGATAAAGTAAATAAAACATGTCCGAGTCATAAGTCAAGTCACTCACCTCCCCCGGTAGACGAACTTCATGGGCTCCACGGCCAACGCCGTGGCCACGATGTCGTCAGCGTTGTGCCGCCTCCCGCTCACCATGATCAGACCGTCCATCTTCCCAGAGATGAACACCAGGCCGCCAGGACCCACGAAACCCAGGAGGCCTGTCCGCACGAACGCATACTCACTGACCAGAGCCCCGCCCGAGCTCACTGGATACACCTGGTACAGGATGATAGGAGAATGATTATACCTGGTACAGGATGATAGGAGAAATATTACACCTGGTACAGGAGAATATGAGATTATTATACCTGGTACAGGAGAATATGAGAAATATTACACATGGTACAGGATGCTATGAGAGCTATTACACCTGGTACAGGATAATATGAGATTATTATACCTGGTACAGGATAATATGAGATTATTACACCTGGTACAGGATGATATGAGAATGATTATACCTGGTACAGGAGAATATGAGAAATATTACACATGGTAAAGGAGAATATGAGAATTATTACACCTTGTACAGGATAATATGAGATTATTATACCTGGTACAGGAGAATATGAGATTATTACACCTGGTACAGGATAATATGAGAAATATTACACCTGGTACAGGATTATATGATAATGATTACACCTGGTACAGGATAATATGAGAAATATTACACCCGGTACTGGATAATATGATAATTATTACACCTGGTCAGTGTTGTTGACTACTGACTACTGACTACTGCTTGGAAAAGTAACTTAGTTACGTTACTGACTACTTGATTTGGAAAGTAACTAAGTTAGATTACTTTTAGTTACTTGCGGCATATAGTACTAGCACCAAAAAGGAAGACATTTTTGAAACAGGGGGTCTGGGGTAGATACATTTTGTAACTTTTAGATGAAAATTCCAATTGGGTCCATTTGGTTTCATTTTACGATCTCAAGAGTTAGATATCTATAAGGGTCCATTTGGTTACCAATGGTCAGAGATGGGAAAAGTACTCATTTTTTGTACTTAAGTAAAAGTACAACAGTTTGATTTTAAAATCAACAGTCATAGAATACACTAGATCAGTGGTTCTCAACCTTTTTTGTCCCAAGGCACATTTTTATAGACCAAAAACATCAGATCACACCTAGATATACGTTTGTGTGTGTGTGTGTGCTGTTTGCAAGTTCGGGGGAACTCCCAGAGACCACCATATGCGGTTGCACCACTCTTCACACGGGTGTGATTTTCCCCCATGCAACACAGCGAGATGCTGTGGCAGTCCTCTCCTGTACTGTATCTCTATGCAGCATTGAGAGAAGCTGCAATTGCTCACTTGTTTACTATGTTTTTAGTAAGCGTTTTAATCCTTTCTTTCTGCAAAATCTGAACCCGCGGGTTGTGGACTATTACTGGTATTTTTCGGCAGCATTGGCTTGGAATCAGCTTTTCTTTTATTCAGCTCGGATAGTGACAGGGTAAAAGCACAACATTAGGGGCGATCCAGGCGATGTTTGTTGTCATTTTGATTCCACGTGTAGGAACTAAGTTCAGAAGGAGCGCTCCGATTCTCCTTCCGAGTTGGAAATGCATTGTTTTGGACGAGCTCGGGCGCTGCGCTTTACCGCAGCATAAAGACTTATAGCGGTGTTTCCCACAGCTCTGCAAGTAGCCTATACCTAAAGTCCACGGTGATGTGATTGCCCCATCCAAACAAAGACTTAAATTAACATGCCTATGGGCGATCGGGGAGCTATACTGAATGCATAGGCATTAGGAAGGAGTCATTAGCGTACCCTATTGTTGTTGTCGCACCTCTGGACAATGGAATGAATACCTAAAAAAAGGGCCTGCATGTTCCAACCGAACGCCGCCTTGAACTCGTGGATTCTACAGAGTGAAATGCGAAAAAGTAACGCATCTAATATTAAATAAGTAACTGTAGTCTGACTACTGGTTTTGAAATAGTAGTTGCGTTAGACTACTAGTTACTGAAAATAGTAGTCCGACTACAGTAACGCGTTACTAAGTAACGCGTTACTGGCAACACTGCACCTGGTACAGGAGAATATGAGAAATATTACACCTGGTACAGGATAATATGAGAATTATAATACCTGGCACACGATAATATGAGATTATTACACCTGGTACAGGATAATATGAGAATTATAATACCTGGCAGACGATAATATGAGATTATTACACCTGTTACACCATAATATTGGTATTATTACAGCTGGTACACTGTAGTGATCTACAAGCCCCCAATGCTTGTAGATCCCTCCAGTTATAGTCTATGGCTCTGGTAACAACAGGGAGACAGACACATACTATGTCTCCTTAAATGTGCTCTTCAAATTTTTACCACTGAGAAAATGCTCAGTGGATTGAGTCAGTGTGCACAAGTGTTAATTGCGTTAAAAGTTTAATAGAATTAATTTAATCCCATTAATTTGTTATTTTCAACAACCTTAATTTGGACATAATAACAGTGTTGTTAAAGACAACACCAACACTTCCTGGTGAATGTATGATGCGCTGGTTGCAAAGAAATGGGTACATTTGTGAAAAACACCCCAGTGCATATACACTGTATGAATATTATTACACCTGGTACACCATAGCAAGGTTATAGCTATAGCTAATAGCTAACTCTAGCTGAACTCTAGCATGGAGGTGAACTATTAGTCCATGGAGGTGAACTAATAGTTCACCTCCATGGAGGCTGCCATCTTACTCAGAGGTAAACAGCAGATTAATCAGCCATATCCTGTGCATATCCTGTGACATAAAATGTCCTCCTGGAAACAGAAACTTAGCACTTTAAAATATGAGTTGACATTGGAAAATACTGGCAACGGCTAACGACTATTATTGAAAAAATACTAGAGGCAAAAGTGTTTAAAAGAGCTTAGAGTCCTCCTGACCTCAAAGGTGTTCTTGGTCATGCCGGCCAGGCCGTAGTAGGACGTCCCGGTGGCGATGGAGCAGACGCACAGCTCACCGATCTCATCTGTCCGACACAATGACGGAACGCCCTCCGGTTTCACTACACACACCAGACCTATGGAGCGAGAGAGAGAGAGAGAGAGAGGAGTTAACATTTTAATCCAGGCGTTTTCAACTTTTTTCATCCCAGGGCCCACCATTTATTCAGCATTTGAGTCACGGACCACCTTTTGACAACATTTTAGCCCCATGGACCCTCAAACTAAAGATTTCTTTTGCTTCTGTCCATTAATCCTCTAGTTGTGTAAATCTGGACTAATTCGCATGATGAATATTTTAACTCTTGAGAGTGTAAAAATGAAACCAAATGGACCCGGCAGGGTCCATTTGGTTTCGTTTTTACATTCTCAAGAGTTATTTCTGGTTAAACAACTTAGCTGGGGACCACCTGGAACCCTCTCAAGGACGACCACCTGTTGAAAACCCCTGTTTTAAACTGTATCCCACATATTGAGTCATAAATTTAACATGAGATCCTGTTAAATGAAAATGAAAACCCATTATTCTTTAGGCCATGGCCCACCCTAAGGACTACTATACTGTATGTAGGGAATAGATCACTAGGCATACTGCACATGTAAACAGCCTTCCTTTAGACACATTATACTGGTTACACTCTGAAGCAGTGGTTCTCAACTTTTTTGCTACCAGGGCCCACCATTTATTCGGAATTTGAGCCACGGACCACCATTTAATGACATTTTAGCCCCACAGACCCAAAACGAGACACTTTTTTTTCTTTTGGCCACAATTCCAGGCTGGACTTGGGAAACAAAACAGTCAAACGTACAGATCAAATCTTCTACATGTTCTAGTTGTAGTAGACATTGGGCTAATTCACATGATGGATATTTTAACTCTTGAGGGTGTAAACATGAAACCAAATGGACCCGCAAAGGTTACACCTGGTTAACCAACTTTCCATCATTCCATCAGCTGGAGACCACCTGGAACTCTCTCAAGGACCACTGGTGTTCCCCGGACCACTGGTTGAAAACCACTGGTATATAACATTTAAATTATTTGAGGGAAAAAGAAATATGGCGTACCGAAGTATGGTACACCACGGCATGCCTAGTCTCAACCAATTCTGATACCATGTGTTTATTAGAAGGAGGCTGCTATAAGAAGAGACTGAGAGGTTTATATTTGATGAATGAACTGTTTTCTCATGCCAATAGAGCTAATGAAGTGAATTTAGTATTTGCATGATGTCTGTTTTTGCTGTTAAAACACAACATTTGTGAAGGACAGAGGGCAGAGTGTGCAGCCAAGGACACATTTAGTTTTTATTTCTACCTGCCTGATATAAATAAAAACATGTATGACATTAAAGCAACATGTCACACATGACACATGTAATAAACAGCTTCAGCCACCAGAGGGTGCAGCAATACAGTTTTAACCTCAAGCTAGTGCTCTGGACATGCTGCAAAATGTTATGTTTTTTTTATTTAATGGTTTTATATTATGCATGAACAATAACACATTCTGAGGCAGCGGTCCGTGGGACAATATGTGCCATTTTTGGGGGATCTTTGGCAGTACTGATTAGGGGTGTGCTAATATATATATAGATATAGATATAGATATAGATATAGATATAGATATATAGATATAGATATAGATATATATAGATATCACAATATATCCTTATATGTCCTTGGGAAGAAATAGCATGACAATCGCTGGCATAGAAACATAGGTTTATCATATAACTGGAATGATTTAGAAGCGCTTGAACTGCCCTCTCTATACTATTTCCACAACACGTCACACTGTGACAAGCAGCTGTTGTAGCTTGTAGATCTGCTATTTTCGGGGGAATGTAACCCATGCCTCTATAAACAAACTGTGCATAGCTAATAGAATACAGTTGCGACATTGAGGGGGCAGAAGACTGGCTGGTCACGTGGTTCATGTATTCGCGTATGCCCATAGATGCCAATGCATATGTCCATATGCATACAGTATGTCCCCCCGGTTGTCCCCTTTCGTTGTTCTCATTCAAGTCTATGTAGAGCAGCGGTTTTCAACAGGTGGTCCGGGGACCACCAGTGGTCCTTGAGAAGGTTCCAGGTGGTCCCCAGGCTAAATGATGGGAATTTGGTTAACCAGATGTAACTCTTTAGAATGTAAAAAATGAAACCAAATGGACCCTTGCGGGTCAATTTGGTTTCATTTTTACACTCTCAAGAGTTAAGATATTCATCATCTGAATTAGCATCACTTAATTAAGAAGTTTACACTGTTTTGTTGGCAAAATACAGCCAGGAATTGTGGACAAAACCAAAAGAATTCTTTAATTTTAGTCTTTGGTGTGAAAATGTCATCAAATGGTGGTTCGTGGCTCAAATGCTGAATAAATGGTGGTCCCTGGAGTCAAAAAGGTTGAAAACCCCTGATGTAGAGTCTATGTAGAAGAGCGGGCACCGGCCAGCAGACAATTGGACTCGAGTCGTATTGACTCGACTCAAGTCGAGTCCAAGTCGCATTTTTGGGTGACTTGACTCGCTTGGGACTTGTAGGTAAAATACTTGAGACTCGGACTTGACTTGAGACAACCTGACTCGGCGACTCGTCCGAGTCATCGTCCGAGTCACCATTGCCGGGAGGCAACGGTGTGCAAATGAAACCAAATGTACCACTGACGGGAGCGGAGCGGTGGTGAACGCCATTGCCATCTAGATCTAGGACAAGACTTGCGACATTGAGGGGTCAGAAAACAGCCTAGTCACGTGATTCATGTGCTCGCGCGAGCCCATAGACTCCAATGCTTTAGTAACCTGTGACTTGACTTGAAAACCAGTGACTCGACTTGAAAACATTGTGACTCGACGCGACTCGAAACAACCATGCGACTTGACTCGACTTGACTTGCCCAACTGTGTGGACTCGACTCGACTTGACTCGCCCACAACCTAAAAAAAACTTGACTTGCTTGAGACTTGAGACCAAATGACTTGCGCTTGCTTGAGACTCGGCTCGGAGGGACTCGTGCAATTGTCTGCCGGCCAGCAAGTGCATGTTATTATTAGAATAGTTTCACAACAACACAAGTGCCGTTCTCCAGTTTCACTCCACACTCAGTGGAGAACAATAGAGATTCCAGTGGCCAATCGCAATCCGTACATGCAAATATCAGAGCTACAGCTCTCCAACCCCAAAAGAGAATTACAGTAACCAAAAATATAAACTGCCTAGTTTGACTTAGTATAAAACTATAAATGTATACATTAAACATTTCCAAATCAACAATCTGTTGGAATGAAAACCTCCTTCAACATGGAAAAAACGAAAATAAGACCTTTCTTGTCTTGTTTTTTCTGGCTTATTATAAATGTGTAAGACCAATACTACAGCCTAGCCCCCTTCTTCTTCCACTAACATGAAGAAGAAAACTGACTGCAAACCACATTGACTGCATATATAAACAGATCTAGGTTTCCACAAAAGGCACTCACTAGAAATAGCACAACGTCTACACAGGTATATATACACATCATCTGTATTGGTAAATGCCCTCCATGCAACATGCTGTAAATCTTTCTGCATAATGCAACCAACCCTCCCCTGCGGCAACCAAAATAATGTAAGCTGAAGCTCAGCTGGATTTATTGGACTGCTATTTACATCGAAATCCATCCATCCCTCCCTTTTGTTTGCTTTTGTTTTAACGCAAGAAGAACTGAGCTTCTAAAAATGTCTGCCGTGTGTTGTTACATCAGCGGTACACTAACCTTTTTCATGTAGTCAAGCACAATGTGATGAGGTCAGCACATTTTGGGCAAATGTCTATGGCCATTTTTAGCCCCAAGGAGTTCTGTTTTGGTGCAAAACTAATGCTTGGGATGGATTCAGAATCATGGAAACCCCCTCATTTGACACGTCCCATGCTACTTAATGGTATTAAAGTAAATTGTTTTAGCCAGAAATCAATATATAGACATATTTTTGTGCCTGTTTTCTTTTCCCCCTCTACACTTGCTTTACCAGGCAGACAGTCCAGAACTGTTGTTGTTATAAATAGTTGCAGCCCTATAGAATACTGTATACAGTAGCTTGCTGCGGAAGTGAAGAACAGTTAACACCTTCATCATCTCTTGTTCTTTCTCTCTTTTTTTCCATCCCTACCTCCGGGTGCCACCGTTCCCACGTCCTGCACCGTCAGCACAGAGAGCCGTTCCTCCGTGTCCACACGGACCACCCCATGGCTCAGACCCTGCATGGACAGGACCCCCCTGCCTGGAGGCTGGCTGCTGTCCTCCACCGGCCTGCATGAGGAGAGAGAGACAAGCATGGATTAAAGCTAATTGACCCTTTGTGTACTGAACACGTTTTGGTGTTTTAGCTGTTGAAAAACAGCAGATCTACAAGCTCATATCGTGCCACCGAGTGGCGCGATATGAGCTTGTAGTTCTGCTATTTTTGAAACATTGTGAAAATGTGATGCAAATCTCTGAATAAATTATTTTGGAAGAAAACATTTTTAGCTCATTTTTTGCATCCCTATAACAACATGTTTTCAGATGGGGGTCCGGAGCCAAATATAGATAATTCTGGGGTTCTTTGGCATGAAATATGTTGAGCATCCCTGACACAGGAACACAGATTTCTCAGAAAAACTAGAATTTGGTGTCAGAAACTATAGAATCTAGTGTCAAAAACTCGATTCTAGCGTCAGAAACTAGATTCTAGAGTCAAAAAGTAGATCCTAGCATCAGAAACTATAATTTAGTGTCAATAACTAGAATCTAGTGGCCTGCATGGAACCAAATGGACACGTGAGCATGGATTAAAGCTAATTAATAATAATAATGGATTGCATTTTATAGCGCTTTTTCAAGTGCTCAAAGCGCTTTACAATGGTCATTCTTACATTGGGAAGTAGAGCGGCGAATAGTCGACACTCAGAGTCCTCACTTCACACATTCACACACCAATGGTGTGCCAGCTCACACCGACCAACTCATTGGAGGCAATTTGGGGTTCAGTGTCTTGCTCCAAGGACACTTCGACATGTAGACGAGAGGAGCCGTCGCGGCCCAGAAATGAATT